>CBVK0104272138.1:0-10431 GCA_900067695.1 Picea abies
GTGCCAAATCCCTTCTTTCATCAGAACACACAATAATGATTTTGCAGCCAAGGCACGGTTGAAAAGGAAGAGATTCTCAAGGCCCCAACCTCCTAAGTGCTTCGGCTTAGCGATCATCTCCTATTTGCAGAGGTGAAAACGATGTGCAATGCCACCACCCGACCATAAGAAATAGAAAATCAATTGATAGATCTTTGAGAGTACAGAAATAGGGATCGTCGCTAAGGCCATCCAATAAACGGGTTGTGATTCTAAAACCTCCTTTACAAGAATGCAATGACCCCCAAGTGATAACCAACGGTTACACCAATGTTTAATCATGTTTTCAATCTTAGAAATAAGCCATCTCCAATCCTTGAAAGATGATTTCTACACTTTTATGAAATGCCCCAGATATCTAAAACCTTTAGACAACTCCACAAAGTTGAAGGTAAAAGCTTCCTTAAGCTTTTCCAGAGATTCCCCTTGTACTCCCAAGTAGTGGAAAGTTGACTTATTTAAATTTACTTTTAATCCCGAGGCACAACAGAAAAGATCTAATAGTGATTTAATCACCATCCACTCCTCTAGTGAAGCCTTTGTCATGATGACAATGTCATCAACAAATATAAGGTGAAGAATTTTTATAATCCTGGAGACCTTAACCCCCGTCGGGATTCCCTCTATTTGTCATTTCTTCAACAACAGGCTTATGCTTTCCATAACTAGGATGAGCAACAGAGGCGAAAGCGGGTAGCCTTGTCTTAAGCTACTTTCACTCTGAAAAAACGAGGAAGTCTCACCATTTATCAGAACAACAAAAGAGGAGCTAACTACACAACTCATAATCTGGTTTATGGAAGAAATGGTAAAGCCAGTTTGGACAAGAATTAAGCGAAGAAAGTCCCAATTTACACAATCGTATGCTTTTTTTAAATCCATCTTTAAAATTAGAGATTTTAGCTTCTTTGCTTTGATATTATGTAGACATTCTTGTGTTGTTCCAATGGCGTCCAAAATATGCCTGCCTTTTAAAAAACCAAGTTGTTTGCTCGACAGTGCACTCAAGAGAATATGTTTTATTCTATTTACAATCACCTTTGCTATCAACTTATAGCATAAATTAGATAGCGCAATGGGTCCGTAATCACCGAAATTCATTGGTTTATTCTCCTTTGGAATCAACGTCAGGAAAGTAGAATTTAGTGAGCTTTGAACCTTTCCTCTAGTCCTTGAATCCTCCACTAGTTCCACCAGATCATCACCAAGAATGTCAAAAAAGTGGGTGAAGAATTCAACCGTCCAGCCGTCCGGGCCTGGACTTTTATCTTTTGCAAATAGGTTTAAGATCTCCAAAATTTCCAGTTTTGTGCAAGGGCATTCAATTTGTAAAGAGTCTTCCACTATGACAAAACGAGAGAACAACATGACAATATTAGCTTGCTCTGCAGAGGACGTATGTGTATCAACTTCAAACAAACATTTAAAGTGTCTATCTGCTTCTTTTTTGAGTGCCTCTTGCCCTCTATGGATATGTCCATTCTCATCCATTATCTCCCAGATGTCTTGTTCCTTATGGCGTTGGCATAGTTGTGGAAAAACTTGTGTTATGATCCCCACATTTCAACTAGACTGCTCTAGTTTTCTGTCTCCAGAGTTCCTCTTCTTGGAGAAGGATTACATTTCGTTCTGCCTCCAAGGATTTGAAGTAACTATCATATATAGGGCCCATCCCATCCCACTGCAAACTCAATTAAGCCACCCTAAGCTCGTCCTCCAGTGTTTCCAGCCTATGTTTTTTTGCACGTCACCGAAGTCTTGCCCAAGTTTTCATCTAAGACTTTAGCACTTTCAATTTCCACACAAATCTATGTTGGAAATCAAATTCCACCAAGAAACCAGTGTCCATCCAAACCTCTTTTACTATAGCTGTGTTTTTATTCTTTAAGGCCACCAGAAGATCCTGGGAGAGTAAAGAGGAATCGTCGATGCCCAAAATCTTATCTAGGCCGATTAACACTAAAAGCCCATTACCAGGATTCCAACTTAACCAGTGAGTAATGAGAGGAAGTGATTTCAACAATTTTTTCCAAATCTGTGAAGCCGAAGGTTGAATAACTGTGGTTGATCTGAGCCAAGTTGCAGCTGAGTGATAGGGGAGATATTTGTCTTTGATCACGTGGTGCCAAATCCCTTCTTTCATCAGAACACACCATAGTGAGTTTACAGACAAGGCACGGTTGAAAAGGAAGAGATTCCTAAGGCCCCAACCTCCTAAGTGCTTCGACTTGGAGATCATCTCCCAGTTGCAGAGGTGAAAACGATGTGTAATGCCACCACCCGACCATAGGAAATAAAAAATTAATTGATGGATCTTTGAGAGTACGGAAACAAGGACCGCCACTAAAGCCATCCAATAAAAGGGTTGTGATTCTAAAACCGCCTTTACAAGAATGCAACGACCCCCAAGTGATAACCAGCGGTTACACCAATGTTTAATCATGTTTTCAAACTTAGCAATAAGCCATCTCCAATCCTCGAAGGATGATTTCTCCGCTTTTATGAAATATCCTAGATATCTAAAACCTTTAGACAACTCCACAAAGTTGAAGGTAAAAGCTTCCTTAAGCTTTTCCAGAGCTTCCCCTTGTACTCCCAAGTGGTGGAAAGTTGACTTATTTAAATTTACTTTTAGTCCTGAGGCACAGCAGAAAAGATCCAATAGTGATTTAATCACCATCCACTCCTCTAGTGAAGCCTTTGTCATGATGAGAATGTCATCGACAAATATAAGGTGAAGAATTTTTATAATCTTGGAGACCTTAAACCCCGTCAGGATTCCCTCTATTTGTCCTTTCTTCAGCAACAGACTTATGCTTTCCATAACTAGGATGAACAACATAGGCGAAAGCAGGCAGCCTTGTCTTAAGCCACGTTCACTCTGAAAAAATGAGGAAGTCTCACCATCTATCATAACAACAAAAGAGGAGCTAACTACACAACTGATAATCCAGTTTATGGAAGAAATGCTAAAGCCAGTTTGGACAAGAATTAAGCGAAGAAAGTCCCAATTTACATAGTCATATGCTTTTTTTAAATCCATCTTTAAAATTAGAGATTTTAGCTTCTTTGCTTTGATATTATGTAGACATTCTTGTGTCATTCCAATGGCGTCCAAAATATGCCTGCCTTTTAAAAAACCAAGTTGTTCGCTCGACAGTGCCCTCGAGAGAATAGGTTTTATTCTATTTGCAATCACCTTTGCTATCAACTTATAGCATAAATTAGAGAGTGCAATGGGTCTGTAATCACCGAAATTCATTGGTTTATTCTCCTTTGGAATCAACATCAGGAAAGTATAATTTAGTGAGCTTTGAACCTTTCCTCTAGTCCTTGAATCCTCCACTAGTTCCAGCAGATCATCACCAAGAATTTCAAAAAAGTGGGTGAAGAATTCAACCGTCCAGTCGTCCGGGCCTGGACTTTTATCTTTTGCAAATAGCTTTAAGATTTCCAAAATTTCCAGTTTCGTGCAAGGGTGTTCAATTTGTAAAGAGTCTTCCACTGTGACAAAATGAGAGAACAACCTGAAAATATTAGCTTGCTCCGCAGAGGAAGTATGGGTATCAACTTCAAACAGACCTTTAAAGTGTCTATTTGCTTCTTTTTTGAGTGCCTCTTGCCCTCTATGGATCTGTCCATTCTCATCCATTATCTCCCAAATGTGTTTCTTGTTCCTTCTAGCGCTGGCGTAATTGTGGAAAAACTTGCATTATGATCCCCACATTTCAACTAGACTGCTCTACTTTTCTTTCTCCAGAGTTCCTCTTCTTGGAGAAGGATTACATTTCGTTATGCCTCCAAGGATTTGAAGTGACTATCAGATATAGGGCCCATCCCATCCCTCTGCAAACTCGACTAAGCCACCCTGAGCTCGTCCTCCAGTGTTTCCAGCCTATGTTTTTTTGCACGCCGCCAAAGTCTTGCCCAGTTTTTTATCCGAGACTTTAGCACTTTCAATTTCCACACAAATCTGTATTGGAAATCAGATTCCACCAAGAAACCAGTGTCCATCCAAACCTCTTTTACTATAGCTGTGAAGTCTTCCTCTGCCATCCAAGATGGATTTAATTTGAAAGGATAGGCCACCAGAAAATGTTGAAAATCAAATTGAGCTATTAATGGCACGTGATCCAAGATGTATGGGAAATCTACCCATGATCGGTACCTTCCCACTTCACATAAAAAACTTTTTGAAACCAAAATACGATCCAACCGCTTTGCAATGCTATCAACCCCAGATCTGCTATTTCTCCATGTTGGTACCACATCATCCAGAATCATATCCACCAAATGGTAATCCTGGAGCATAAGTTTAAAGTATCCCGCAAGCTTATCCAGATGCGTCACCGCTCCCCAGACCTCATCAACACCTATAGTGAAATTTAAATCTCCTACAATAATCAATTTTTTAGTAGCCAACAAACCACTCGCAGCCACTTGATCCCAAAATAATTTTGTCTCATTGCAGGGCCCATAGACATTGAGTAAACATAAATGCTTGTTATTTTCTAAAGAGATGTCAGATAATAAAATGCACCCACAACAAAGAGAAGGCTCCAGAAAAAATTTATTGGGATCCCACGTCACCAAGAGACCACCCAAGTTTTCGATAGAGCTAACAACACAAGATAACCAACCAGGGACGAACTTTAACATAAACAAACGTGCCTTCTCCTCGTCAACAAGCATTTCTTGTAAAAATATATATCAGGATTGGTTTTCCTTAGTAATCTGCGAATGGAGGCCAGTTTCAGGGTCCTCCCCACCCCTCTAAGATTTAAAGTGAGTAAGATCATGGCTTGGCCATAGCAAGGGATTTCATGCCTCTAAGTGCCCCAAAGTCAATTATAGAATTTGAGTGTGGGTCAGGTACATGAGCTGAGCAGGTGGCCTTTTTACGAGCACTTCTCGTTTTTATAGTGGAAGACTCGAAATCCAGGCCCCTTGACCAAGCGTAACCAATCCCAACCCCCCCAATTGGGTTCCCCGACTGGCCAACAAGTTCAGTAGATCCCGGAAGTGTTATAACATTTCTCCCCTGGTAAGTAGGAAGCGGGAAAGTAGTGTTCACCTCACAAAGTAGTGGGACTAAGGAGTTCAAAGTCTCCCCCAATGAGCACTCCCCTAGTTTAGACTCATTGTAACCTGATAAAACATACATATATTTCCCCCCCTCAACATTTGCCACCCAAGTTCCCTCAGAAAACACAACTTCCATGTTTAAAAGAACCCTTGTCATGGTAGAGGAACTGTTGGGTGCTACAGAACAGTTTCTAAGCTCCTCCAGAGAAGAGTTTACCCCGGCTGGACTAAGCATATCCATGTCCCTCACAGAGGGTTGTGGAATAGCCTCCAATGAAAGGAAAACAACCTTAGTAGCCGACTCAATAGTGTAAGGAGGTATCAAAGGCTCAGCCATCGAAGGAGTCGAAGATTCCAAGGCCAGTTTTTCCCATGTCGTAAGAGAATGAAAAAAAGAAGGACACAATGCTTGGATTTTACATCTGATAGAATTGGAGACGGCTTGTTTTGGAGAGTCCGAGGTCCCAGTGAACACTACATCTCATACAAAGGAATCCACGCCATGCGAGTTACATCTAGGTGCCTTTCTGAGCTGGGTATTTTATGACTCTTCCTCCTCCACGAAGCCCTGACAAGCACTTCTCAGATCTTCGGTTTTGCGACAATATGTACACTGAAATGGTATGCCCAACTAATCCAGCTTTTGACAGTAAAAATGTTCACGCCACAATATATCCAGCATCTCCAACAAGCTTGAATGGATGTCAACCTCCACCAAAATATTTCCCAACTTTCTGTCTGGAGCACGTAGTGACTGACTGGTCGTCGACTTTAATGAAGCGACCAAGAGCATTTTCGATAACAATTAGAGCTTTCACATTCCAAAAATTCAGTGGTAACCCAGGTATTAGAACCCAGAGGTTCCTGAACTGGAAATATTCTTGTGCAGGATCGAAGAAAATCCTTCACCGCTTTAGCATCATGCTCCCCTCGTCATAAGACCAGATCCTATCAAGTATTTTAGAGGTGTCATCCGTCAAGTTGAATTTGAAGCCAAACCAACCTCTCGACAAGTAGAAAATATCTAGCTCATATCCCAGGATGGGTAGCCGATGCAGCTTCACCCAATAAGAAAGTGGAGTGGAACACCTCGAGCGGTATGAGAACTGGCCAACCATAGCATTTAATGCTAAAGAAACTGCTTCATCCAAGCCAAGGTCGTCACCAAGCACCATGTCGCGTTGAGACCTGTTTGGTAGCCAAGGTTTTTTACCAGCTAACCTTCGGGGTACTACCTTTAATGCAATAACATAAGCACCACCATGAGACACTTGCAACCTCGAGTAGCATCCTCTCTCACAGAGGGGGTATGTGCAATACAACCAACATCTAACTCTGTTAAAGGAGCAACACCCCTACCACTTTGCAAAGTCGAAACTAGGGGAAGCATTGGGTCTGAGGTTAGTAACTCCCGAGTTGATTGAAGTGTAGAGGTAATTAACATTGCAGGCAGATTAAATAATACAGCCTTTTCCTAAGCTTCCTCGTCAGCCACACTCATAAGTGCATTGACGACAACTTCCATCATGGGAGCTTCAAAACAATAAGGAGGTGTGCCACCTAGCTTCCACTGAGGCCTCCTCGAAGGGAGAAGCCAAGGTAACCACTGTGATTAGTGAAGGCTATTAATACGATGGTTAAAAAAACAAGAAAAAACTAACAGAAGTGATAGACTCATATCCCCCCTGTCAACTCCAGTAAATTCTAGAGAGTCCAGGACAATTGCTAGTTTGTAGTCGAGACCTCCACATTTAGTCCACCACCAAACCTCCAAATCTTCCGTTGGAGACAACTTTCCCACAAAAGCGTCCTACTGTGGTTTTGCCGACTATGCTTGGAATTTCCCCAATTCTAATATCATCTCCAACCACCATCCACCTGCGTTCCTTTCGTGCTTTCAAGCACTTGCCTTTCTGTTGCTCTCAACTTTTCTGGTTTGAAAATGAGAGAGTTGGACCTCCTTCACCTATGAGCTCTCTTCTCACAACCTTTCTCGTCAGAGGATTCACATGTAACTCTAACAATGAATCTAAATCTTGCATGCCCATCACCTTCTCCTTAGACAAAATTTCAGGTGATAAAACTCACATTTGTTTGCTATGTGGGCGGCCTCCAACCATATTCATGGATGGGCCTCAAAAGGAGTGAGAAGACTAGGGATCAGATGGTTTGGGACAATCCAATGGTCCTTGGGGTGTCATATCTTACGCCCTTTTTAGTCTCTGCATACTGATGGAATCACCATCCGTTGGAAAAATAACCTTCATACCTAGGCATTCATCGCCATAGTCCAAGTCTACATCATCCATTAAAAGTCTACTAAACCTGCCAATACAAAGCTATCTGTCTAATCTATTTAAACCTCCAAATGGCATCAACTGACATAAGAACTGCACCATTTTTCTTGAGTGGGGGTAGATTTCTTCAAGGATTAGGTTACCATGATGTCATTCTAAAAAACAAAACCAAATACCCTCCCAGAAGTAATCAAGAGCTCTGACTTATGAGTGTTGTTCCCCTTCGATCCGGCTAGCCGAGGCATATTCCTACACCATGCTCCTTTAACTATTTGCACATAAATCCATGCTATGTGCATGTGGACTTCTATAGGGTTAGTTTTAATAATATAGTTAATTACCAATCAACTAAATCAAATAACTCAATGATAATCACTACACACAAATAAAATTAGTTGTAAATTAAACCAACATAGATTCATCTTAATTCTGACTCTATCGAGTGTAGAGAGGGATTAAATCCATGGAGGTGAAAACTTTTATGAGGAAGCAAAACTCGAGAAATGTTTGCACCTCAAAGAATTTGATCCCTCTTGGCGCTTGATAGACCCGGAGTTAAGACAAGACGACACTGGTGAATGTAGTAAATGGTGTTGGGATTGGCGAGAGGAGGAAGTGCAATGTTGGAAATGGGATTATGATCAACTTAATACTTGCAAAAATAAATTCCTTGCACCCTTACAGGCCATTTTACACATCATAATGGATTTCAATAGAAGGAGAGTACGGAAAAGGATAAGTGGAAATTTGTAGTTGGAGTGGGTTTTACGAGTGCATCTTCGAGAGCAAAATAACACAAGAAAAAACTAAACTCTTGTTGTTGGTTTAAAAGTCTCCTATTCCTTGTGAAATATATTTAATTATTAGAAATGAAGGAAAAAGGGTTTGAGAAAGTTTGATTTTCGTATTTACATATAGTTTTAAAAGGTTATTACACACATTTAGCAACAATTTTGATCACTTTAATCTAACCCAAAACCTTGTAGCGAAAAGCTCTCCCATATTCATCTATTTAAGACCCTATAACAAACATTATGTTCTATAACTACACATGTTGTGTCCTACATGCATTATCTACTTGTGCTTTACCATACCCATATTACATGTCTATGCTTTACCATACACATGTTAAGCACCCCACACTTTCACCAAACACATATTATGCACCCCACACTTTATCATATGCATGATATATGTTCTACACTTTACCTTGTGTGCATTATATTAACTACACTTTACCCTTTACACATCATGCCCTCAACATAGAAGACAAAAATTGCAAGACAAAAATAACATTTAATGTTAAATTCTTAAAAGTCAATATTGATTTAAATTTCATTTCATTGACTTGTATTTTAACATTGAAAGTTAAATGTTTAACCCTACAACAATATGTTTTGTGGTGGAATCAAATCCATTAACTTTAGCTATATTTTTAGCTAAAACTAATCTTTTAGAATTCAACAAATATGTAAAATAGGAAGATATGGTGACTCCAAACATGTAGAACTTCCAAGCTTCATTACTTGTAAATGGGAACTTGTGACCAAAATATATTGTTAGTCATTAAATAGGCATATAGACACATATAAGAAGAATGGAACCGTGCATAGGAAATCATGCTATGGTAGGAAGCTTAGCCACCTTATTATCATAAATTTTAGTTTGACGTGTGCATTTCCTAAATTGGCTACTTGGTAATGTACATTGAATACATTAGAAAATGAGTAAGTCTTGGAATTGAATCAACTACGTAGGAAAGAGAAAAACTATATTAAACTTACACTTACATTAGTAGTATGACACCATGAAGCTTACTCTACGCTCAACTTTTCACCAACGATTTGATGGAATATATATGTTGTCAATTTCTCCCTTATCCACCTCTTCAACATGTATAGCCATGCATTTAGCCTTCGTCCAACATCCCTATGACAAAACCATCTAAAACTTTAGTCCCTTTTATATGTCTCGTTTTTAAGCGTTTTTAAGCCCCTATATCCTATTGATCTTTCTTTTCAAGTACCTTCTACTTTTGTGACTCCTAATCAACGACATCAACAATAAAAAGTTGAAGAATTCATCTAGAAGATCCAACGATTTTTTTTTTAATTTATTATTATTATTATTAGTATATTTTATTTTTTTATTATTGGTAGTGTTTTTTGGAATATTTATTTTCCGCAAAAAAATTCTCAATATATTAATATATATGGTGTTCTAAAAAATGTATAAAGCTGTAATATTACATACATCTTTAAAACCACAATTAAATGGTCATACCAAACAGACCCTCAAGTGCTTATTACATATAGTCGAACCCCAACCAAGGGTAGAAATAAAAAAGTGAAACATATTTACTTTTAACACTGATGTAAAAGTAAGATCCAAATCTAGCAAAATATCAACAACCTCGCAAATATGCATGTGGTAACTAGTCACATATAAAGGTGCAAATATAGTGGGGGGGGCTCGTGGACATCATGCCATTTGTTGTGGTGGATCTTCCCTTCTGGCACCTGTAGAGATTTTTTCGATAAGGCATCTGCCTCCCCATTTTATTCCCTGTAGATGTGATCATATCTAATAGTGTTGAAAGATTTTATAAGATCCAGGATCCTATCCATCCAACCCACAAGTCTAGTGACTTGTAAATTTCCGCAAAAATTCAGCCAATCTATCACAATTTTTTAGTCCCCCAAGACTTGTAACTGATCAATACCCAACCGATATGCCAAGGTTAAGGAAGCCCACACTCCTAGGAGTTCATCCCTTGTGTTTGTGCCCAACCCACAGTTGAGCATCCACCTGTAAACAATATTTTGAGATAGCTTTATAACACCCCTAGCCCCACCCAAAAGCCCATTTGCTTAAGCTGCACCATCAAACCAACAAATGGAGGCCAAGGTGAAATCACGTGTCTTTTTTATTCTGGTGCTTTTCCTTTTTCGGGGACACTAAGCAAAGGAGTTTTCCACCATCCCTCTAATTTTAATGGCAACCCCCTGGA
>CBVK0104272154.1:0-12915 GCA_900067695.1 Picea abies
TGAACTTTTATTAGTAAGTACACTTGGAGTTTCCATCATTTGTACTCCAATATCCAACGTTTTCTTGACTTCAACTGGACTTGTATTTCTTCCTTTCTCTGCAACTTGGATTTTTACAACTGATGATTTCTTGATTTCAATGGGATCGATCATTGTTTCCTTATCAATTAGTGATTTCTTGTTGGTGAGTTGCTTTAACATTTCTTGGTGCTACTTTTTCTCACCTTTTAACCTCTTAATCTAGGCGATCGAGTTCCAACTACGATTCTTGAGGCAAGAAATTTCTTTGTTTTTATCGGTGATAATTTTGTCACATTCTTTTTGTATATTTTGCATTGATTTTTTATTTTCTTGAAGTATTACTTTTTCGATATCTTTAAAGTCTTTTGACGTTACTGGATCTGAATCCAATTTAACGTCTTGTAACGTTATCTTTTTCTTCTTGTAGGAAAATCTCAAAAAATTATTCTTCGTGTTTAATATGAAGGACCCTAGTGTTTCCATCCAGGGTGAACCCAAAATTATGTCACTGTCATCATAAAATAAAGATCTAACTATGAATTGTGATACAAAGGTATAATCTTTGATGTTCAATTGTAAATTGCTTATGTAGTATTGTTTCTCGTTCCACAAATCTATCTCTTCAATTATATTTGACTTAGGAATCAATAATTGGTTAGCACATTCGGTACTAACATAATTATCATTATGAGTTGGATCAATAGAAATAATGACATCTTTCCCTGCAAGTGTCTCTTTGATTCTAAGTAGCACTGACACATAATTCTTGAAGTTTTAAGGAATCTTCCTTTCTCTTCGTTATTGGACTCCATTTGCTTTTATTGATAATTTATGTTAATTGATACCTTGAGTAACCCTTTTTTTTCACCTTATAATGTGACTTTTAATAATATTCTTTATAAAATACTTCTTTATAAAGTTCCTTTTTACTTCGAAATTGAATCTCTTTTATAGTCTTCATGCGAGAATATATATATAACCTTAATTAATTTTATCCTTTGATACTCCTTGTATTTGAACTTCTTTTTAGACTTGTAGTATAAAACACTTTTAATATTCTTAATTTAAACTTATATTTTTCTCTTAATTTTTATAATACTCCTTGATATTTAAAAAAAAATACTTTTAAAATATAATAAAATATATATATTTTGCTTTTATTTATTTATTTTTTAATCTTAAAGCTTAATTTAAATAATAGTTTAGCCTTTTAATCTCATAGTTTATAACTTTTCGCAATATCCCTTCTCTCGCTCTCTCTTCTTATAGTTTCTTCTTGATATGCTCAAGCTTATCTTTGGTTTATTTTAAGATTGATTTTAGGTTTTGGGGAATTAAACTCTTTCAAAACATTTTATATATTCTCTTTTAATCTTAAATAGAAAGTTCGCTTCAAAATAATTAATATGATATATTTTTTTCCAAATTAACCCTCTTATACTTTTCCTTCCTTTCACCTTTTTCCTATATTTTTTTATGATTTCTTAATACCTTGATGTGGTAACTTTTATGAATACTTTTTTTTCTCTATACTTCATTATTATTTTTTGAACCGTACTATAAAAACCAAAACCATTTTAATATTAGGCTTCAACAATATTTTTCAATGTGATAAAAGTAATTCGTTATTTTTTTTTTTAAAAACATTTTAATGCACCATTAGATAATCTTAAATTATATCTTTGAAACTTGGAGTGATGAATTTATATCTTCGTGTCTTCTGGCCACACGATGGTAGCAACTTAGTTCAATAGACGCGACCCTTCCTTCTTGCCTCTGATAACCCTTTGCTCAGATCCCCTAAAATCGTTATCGATTTGAGCGGCACAATTCCTATAATGGGTGCACAATTTTCTTCACAGCATGGCGGTGGTGCTATGAGCTATCTTCGGTTGTAAATTATATATGGATTTAACCGTTTATTGGCACCCTTCTTCACTAGTATCGCGATGGTAGCTTTATTTTTTAAAATTTATTTGCTCGGTTTATAAGATGTAATGTATATCAAACGGAAAAAGTTGTTGGAAAACAATCAAAAGGTAGAATGTTTAGACTACTGCGACGAACAAATAATGTTCTGGAGATCAATCCTTTGTATTAATTTTTTTAGTAATGGAACCTTTGAATTAGACTTGAATTATGTTATCAACAATTTTTCTGATTTTCTCATGGTGCAACATATCCCCTTTTAGACTTATTTGCCAACACTCAATTATATCTTTGTAGTGAATTTTTTTTTTTTTTTTTTTTTTTTTTTTTTCATTGATGGTTTTCTTCAATTTTTTTTAACAGCAAATGGATTTGGTGCAACATATCCCCTTTTAGACTTATTTGCCAACACTCAATTATATCTTTGTAGTGAATTTTTTTTTTTTTTTTTTTTTTTTTTTTTTCATTGATGGTTTTCTTCAATTTTTTTTAACAGCAAATGGATTTTTCTATAACTGTATTTCTGAACTGTAAGGGCCAAATGCCTAATGCAGTCAAAGACCTAGTGGTTTTTTTGCTCAAGACAAGGAAATTTTGACCGAAAAATATAGTAGTCAAAGGCCAAGATTAGATGTCGCTCTGAAATCAATGCGGTGAACCAATCCGGTTCGTACATGAAACACTAAGAATACTTGGAATATGAAGAAATCCATTTAAGATATATATTTATATATAAATGAAATGATTTACAATTGAAAAATGAAAACTATATATATTCTCATGTAGAAGTGCCCTTTCATAAAAAAACATGACCTTTCATCAAAAAGATATTTCTTCATAATATATTTAATTATTAATTATTTATTTATATTTATTACTATATATTTATGTTCATAACATAATCATTTATACATAAAATTATGTTATACCTAAAATTGGGACTCTGCAATATAAAGAATACCTAAAATTGAGTTGTGACTATGCAATATAAATAACCCATTTATGCCTAAAGTTTAGTTGTGACCATACAATATAAAGAACCCAATTTTAGTGCCGTGCAAAATGCATGAATAATATATTGAAAATTACAACATGGTATGTTGAAATGTAACAAGTGAATCTGAAAATTATATAACGTCACTATCTTCAAAAACTCAAACAAAATATGAAAAGACACACTACCATAGACATCTATAGTCCAACATACATGGGTTTTTAAGGTCACAAGAATTATAGTTTTAAAATGAAAAAAATAGCCTTACTTTAATCATAACCAAAAAAATATTATATTTTATTAGCCATCTCCACCTCCTCAATTCCTATAAAAAGAATGATAATGTTTCGAGTTCTAACCATTTCCACTTGTTATAATATAAACATATAGATTTTTGATAACAAATGAAAAAACTAAATTATAAACATTTATCTTTCAAGAATCTAACAACAAAGTTAAAAATTTATTCAAAGTTAAAAATTAATAAAATAAAGATATTCCTGAATTATGATTTAAATAAAATTTTTTTAATTAAAATGAAAAAATGTTTTAAATGTCTTAGAAGAGTTATCATTTTTATATCAACAATGAGAATTCCATGATTTTGATTTTAGTATAGGGTAGTGTGTCACAATGCATCATTCTCCACAATCAAGTAGCCTTGATAGATGGGACATTGTCAATCGTTGTAACTTTGTTTTGTAAGAGTTTCTAGTGACTTGCAATCTACTATATTGAACTTTTTCAATATTCCTTGCACGTAATTGGTTTAGGACATTAATGTTTTCATCAATTTTCCATACTCCCGCTCTCAAATAGTGAACAATAATGAAGTACATTAACATTTGAAAACTTTTCAATTCTATCACCTATGTGTTGTTCCCATAACAATTAGATGATCAACATATAACATATCATTTACATTATCACCACCTTCAATTTTTATGTACTAATTTGGATATAACAAACTTCTATTGTACCCATTTTCCCTTAATTAGGATTTGCATTTGAAGATCTAGGTGTCTACTTGGATTTGTATAATAATACATTTTACAACTTTCATCATGTGCATTTTCCCCTTTTCATAAATCCTTGGAGTTGTGGCATGTACACTAAAGATCTATTTATAAATGCACATTTGAAAATCATATAAAAATGGTTCACTTGAATTAAGCTATAACGACCAAGTGTTCATTTATTCCATATGTGCAAAGGTTTTTCATAATCAATGCCTTCCTTACGAGTACATGTTTTTTCTAGTAGTGGTTATATGGTGGGGTGTGGACTCATCTAACATGTTTGGTGGGGCAGTTTTTAAGGAATGGAAATGAACATTCAAATAAAGCCTCGATAACTTTTCCTAACGAAGTAGGAAAAATGATGTTGCATAGGAAATGCATCAATTTGATAATAATATGTTGGTAGTTAATTGAATATGGTTGCATTATATAGTTAAACTCTTTCTCTATTATAACATATGTTTTAGGTGTCTAGAACCGAACCTAACATTCACCAATTTCTTCTATCCATAGTGTAATCTATTGGGAGCTATTAAAGTATCTAGAGGGTGGGAACATATGACAAAAGACTAGATTGTAGAATCATGGTATGGTATACAAATTAGATTTCTAAACTAGAGTTTATGATTTAAAGTATTTGTAGAATCATAATCTAAGGAAACTAATTTTAATTTGGACTTCATGATATCACACCTCTTCCGAAGCTGGGATTTCCTTAGAGCACCTTACATGGCCTATAAATATCGATGAACAAATGTTAAGAAATATTACAAAATTTGGCATTGTAACTATAAATAATGGAGTACTTGACAATTTATTCCCCAATAATACTTGGGGAGTTTCAAGTATGGTGAGAGGCATTGACTTGAAAAGTTTCAAGTAGGGTGAGAGGAATTGATATGGTATATCAATGACACTATCTCAACAAGGTGTGGTCATTGAAGATGAGTTTGTCATAACTAGCAAATGTTTGTTGTAACTTGGAAAATTAAAAACATTTCATTGACACAATAAAGTGAAGCCAAAACACAAAACATTCTAAATTTCAGTATCCTTTCCTACTTGCAATTTTCCATACTCTACAATGATTCTATTATGTCAAATGTCTCCTTAAGTGAAAACAATTCATGTCAAATCTCTCCTCAAGTAGAAACAATTCATCGATACATGACAATGACATAGCTCAAATGCAAGGTACACATTGATGAACTCTAATCTAATAATTATTACTCAACCCATACTATGGACTACACAATTTTAATTCATTACTACTTAACCCTCTACAATATAACTAGATGAGTTTGTCATAACTAGCACATGTTTGTTGTAACTTGGAAAATTAAAAACATTTCATTGACAAAATAAAGTGAAGCCAAAACACAAAACATTCTAAATTTCAGTATCCTTTCCTACTTGCAATTTTCCATACTCGACAAGGATTCTATTATGTCAAATCTCTCCTTAAGTGAAAACAATTCATGTCAAATCTCTCTTCAAGTAGAAACAATTCATCCATACATGACAATGACATAGCTCAAATGCAAGGTACACATTGATGAACTCTAATCTAATAATTATTACTCAACCCATACTATGGACTACACAATTTTAATTCATTACTACTTAACCCTCTAAAATTAATTAAATAATTCGGATCTAAAACAAAAAAATTAGACATCGCATCACCCAAATTAGGAATAGTTGGTTGAAAATCTACCAAAAAAAAATTGCACACCATTTTACTACAAACCCTCTACAGACATGATTAGATGCTGCAACACACCCACGACGTGGCATACATTTTTTTCACTTTTCTTAAAGGACAGATTCTCCATCCATGGTTTCTTATTTGGGAAGTCGGGTAATCAGTCCGACCTCCTGGTCAAGGATCTCCGATTATGAAACCAACGACTCTCTGAGACCCTCATGGTCTCGCTTTGTAATTAAACACAGACCCTTTCGACTTCCGGGTGCAGGTCTAATGGTACCCACGACCTTCCCTTCGCGCTTGGGAAATCTATGAGTTTGGGCACTAGCCCCTTTTCTTATATGCCCCTCCTTGAGGTGACCTTGGGCGATAACCTCACACAAACACACAATTGTGGGCACTTGAGGTGACCTTGGGCGATAACCTCACACAAACACACAATTGTGGGCACGACCAAAGGCGGTTTGAAACCAAACTAACTTTCGGCCTGCAATTCTCCTTGAGTCTCCACGTGTCCTTTCTTCAAAACAGTGGTTTGGATTGCGGCCCGCCCTCAACTTTTTAAATTTCACGCACCTTTGGTCCCTGCAATGTGACGGGACCGTCGATCTCATCGAACTTGATGATACTTTTGAACTGACGGCTTAGATCCATCCCTTTCAAAGCTGAGGATCAGATCTGACCTCTTTCAAATTAACGACTGTGATTTGCTTCGAAATTCTGGACTTCGGAATTCTCAACTCTCAAACTTTCATTTCTACCATACGTCAATCTTCCGGAGTCGACGATTTGCAGACACCTGTCCTTCTCAATCAATGACTCTGCCTCTACTTCGGGGGTTTGACCTTTCAACTAGATCAATGGTCCTGCGGCCTCGTTTCTTGATCAACGATCGAGATTCCTTTCGACTCTCTGGACTTCTAAGATATAAAATCTCAAACTTCACTTCCCCTCGAAGTAAGTGGATTCCTACCGCGTGTCCACTTGAATCGGATGGTTGAGTCTTGCTTCATGTCTTTACTCGAAATCTACAAATTTATGCCACCTGTCCTCTTGATCTGATGGCTATGAATTACTTCGGAACTTTACCCATAATCCATCGATCTACGCCACGTCTCTTCTGGATCAGACGGTCCAGATTCACCTCGGACGATAGGACGCTTGAGATTTACTTCGGACGATCTGACGACTGAGATATACTTCGAATGGTCGGACGATTGAGATTTTCTTTGGCTCTTCGGCTCTATGAACTTCAAGAGTCTCAAATCTCAACTAAAAACTCTCGAACATATTTCTACGGAGTCCATGATCCATCGCCACACGTCCCTCTGGATTTGGCGGTCCAGATTCACTTTGGGTCTTCGGGGTTCAATCTCAATTTTCAACTGAAACTCCAATGTAATTTACCCGAAGCTTGCGATCTATCGCCATACGTCTCTCTGGATCTAACGGTCCAAAGATCTTTGGGTCTTCGGCACTTCGGCTCTTTGGCGCTTTGGCTCTTCGGCACTTCGACGCTTCGACTCTTCGACTTTCGAGAGTTTCAAGCTTTTATGCACTCATTTCCTTCTGAAGTGCATTTACCCAAAATATACGATCTCATGACACGTATCCCCCTGGCGATCAATGGCCAGGATTTGCTTCAGCTGTTCGTCCTCCTCCTTGTCCACAACCCTCCAAAGTTGTGGATCTTACGCCATGTATCAACCCTGACGATGGACGGTTCCGATTGACTTCGGAACTTCGGGACTTCACAAGTCCACTCTCTTATGCACTTTCAAAGGGTTAGGCCTCATGCACTTTCCTTGGGATCCAACAACTGTTGGTCCTCGTGCTCAGATACGACGACCCAGATCTGATCTCCTCCTGCACACTCTTCTAATTGTCTGGACGTGGATCCCAGTAGTCTAGATCTTTCACAATGCTTGATCCAACGGTCACTATTGCTCCTCCTCCTGAGCTTTCTCTTTATTCCCTAAATTGGAAGATTTCATATGTTTCGAAGGTCTTGACCTTCGATTTACTTCATGCTAGCCCTGATGTATGGGTCTCGACTTCCGCTTCCCTCCTGAGCTTACGAACTTGAAACAAGTTCACTATAACACCCTTTCATACTGTAACGCTCTGATACCAAACTGTAACCCCCCCATTCCGAGCCGAGCAGGCGCTACTTCGCGAAATAACAATCTCATACCTAATTCTATATATAAGACATGCATTTAAGCAAATGAAACACATTTAAACTCAGAGTAACCATAAGAATTTCTGCTATTATAATTAATCAATGGCTTTAACATTAAATCATTTTCACAATAGAATACATGATATATATAATACACAAACATGCAGAAAAGTAATTAAAACATCATCTGGTACTTATCATTGAAACGGTGGTAATTCCACCAACCAGGTGCAGGCCTTCCACGAACCTCCCAGCCTTAGACCACATTGCTCATCAAGCTTAGCAGTGGGTCACCCACGAGCTGGGACTAAGCTCCACCCCCATGGAAAGGAATCCTAGTCTAGGCCGAGGTTACAAGGAAAACACACAGTCATAAGGAAGGAATTCTCTCCCAGGAACCACTTATGCCCACTGCCCACAGACTCTCCTTCCCCCTTCCTGAGCTTCGTCAGTTATGAAGGATTTAAGAGTGTTGCGCTCTTTCTCCTGGGCTTAATACTTGGAAGGGTATTCTGCACTACTCTTGTGCTCCTTCATCAAGTCTATAAATTAAATGGTTCTCAGTCTTTGCTTGCCTCGTAGAGAGCTTGTGCATATCTGCAGTACCTCTCCTAAGCTTAACAAACTTCGTCCTCCAAGAGGCTCAGAACGAATAGGAGGGTCAATCTGCATACATGAAACTATGCCCACGGTCGATGAACTCACAATTCGTGGCTTTGCTTAAGCCACCACAGGATGTAAGCATTTACGAGTATAAAAACAAGTCCAATTCATACAATTTCCTACTTGCCTAATTACACAATTAAGAAGACACAACAAGGGTACAATATAAATCATTAAGCAAACATATCCATCCATGCAACATTCATAGGATATCCAACTTTAATTCACAATACCACTTAAATACACATTCATAGGATATCCAACTTTAATTCACAATACCACTTAAATACACAAGATATGTGATTATTTATCTTTTACAGGTGGTAGCCAACTAACTGACTGTGGGTGTTCATTCTTCCACCCGACCATAGGCTCATAGGCACTCATTGTTAGCACCTTATCCACCCCCGTGCCAAGCCATGATATCACCAGGGAACTCTCACGGTTCTCAAGGATTCTTTCTCTTTTTCAGCTTCTGTTCTCTGCAACTTTCAGAGATTTCTTTCTCTGTCATGGCCCTCGACGAGGTTTATCAGATGCTCACTCAGCATCAAGCTCGCGACCTTCTTTTTATCATCCGCTAGAGATCTCAACGCATTCTCCTTAACGATTTTTATCATATCTTTTTCCCAGGATGGTTCTCGACCCATCCCGTTCCTTCTGTCAGAAGGGAACTCGGGTCAGATTGGTCTGTCATACCTAGTGGTACTTTGATCTGACATTCTGCAGTTAGACCATGCTCCCATTGATGGGAGTGGTTGATAATTGAACCACTGGTCCTTGCTTCATTAACTGGTTTCTCTCCTTGGGATTTGAAGGAGATTTATTATCCCCATCAAGGGAAATTTGGGGTTATTTGATATAATGNNNNTTCCTCTAGTGATATCATGGCCAGTACTTTCAAGGCTTCACCCCCATAATCAGTTATTAATAACTCAAACAATAATACATTTACACTGTCCACATGCCTTATCATGGTAATCCTATTTTATGATTAATTACAAGCTGAGGGAAATAAGGATATTACAGCGGCCACTCCATTGCACTTCACAACCCACACATTAACACACATATAATATGTAATTTAAATGGAGTTGCATAACATATGGCTAAGAGAATTATATTTGCTATGTTACAATATTACATTTGATTAAAACAAGCCTATGCGTCCTCTCCTCTCCATGATATTATCAACCATAAAATGGCGTCTCACTTAGGTAAAATTATCAACATATGGAGAAGAGCCTAATAGTTACAAATTAGAGAGAAGGGACAAATTTAGATGCTTATATATAATTTTATAGTTGTGTTTATTTTTTCAATTAGTAATTATATCCATTTAATGTAGGAGAACTATACGATTTTCATTTTATCATTAAGAATGGATATTCTAAAATTTGAAACTTGTGAGTAACACACTAAATGAACGGAGAAATGAGGCCGCAGAGCTTCGCTCCCCTCTGCGTCTAGGGTTCTCCCTAGCTACAGCCGTCGCCCTGAACCAGAAGCTTCCAAAGCCAGGCATCTTGCTGCTCTTTCTGCCAGTTTCCGAAGCCGAAATAGAAGCTTCCCTTTGCTGTTACAGGGGTCTATCCGCACGCGCCGTTTGGTGGCCTGAAGCTATGCGTACCGTCAAGCATGGGACTGCCGCCGAATCTGTTGTATTCGAAGGTGATTTCGCAGACATAGTCGAAGCTTCCCGTGGAGTTGGAGAGAAATGCTGCGTGAAGAGCCGCTTTGTCAAAAGATCAGACTCGATCCCCATCTGGATTAAGGGTTTACTGTGGCAAAACATAACGCCATTCATATGAAGGAGAACAAATTAATAGGTAAATTCACTGGGCTTTGGCCTAGCCCTAAAACCATTAAGTAATGGGTCTCTGAGAATTGGGTTGTTTCAAATCCTATTTCTTTGCGCTGTTGTGAAATGACTTTTATATGTTTTTATTTGGAAATATAGAAGATAGAGATTTAATCTTCAGATCTGGGCCTTATTTCATGGGTTCAGGGGATTATTCATTTTCCACAGTACTCTCGTCTTCAATTTCGAAATGGAAATCTCCTTCGTCCGTCCTTGCATGGATTCGTCTACCACACATCTTCCCTTCATTTTCTGGGGAACTGAGTCCTTTAAAGTCATTGGAGACAAAGTGGGTAGTTACATAACCCACTCTTAGTCAAAAAATAATATCTTCACATGTGTTAGAATATATGTGGAAATGGGCTTTGAAAATTGATTGTTAGAGATGATTTAGATTAACTAAGAGTAATATTCTCACATATGCTAGAATATGTGTGGAAATGGATTTTGAAAATTGATTGCTAGAGATGATTCAGATTAATTTAGAGGGTTGAAGTCATACCAATTATCTTGTGTTGGATGGCTTGGAAGCTCGGCTCCGGTCATTCGATCATAGTCAACAAGGATATGATTCTGGGTTTAGGACATGAAGTTTTGATATTACAAGACCTAGTGAGTTGGTTGAATAAAAAATGTATATACTTTTTATATCAAACGTCAAGAAGGGCAATGGGGCAACAATAGGTATAAGTTGGATCTGTAGTGATGATTTGGAATTGCCGACTCCACTCGCTGAAGAGTGGGATTGTTATAAGGCACACTTGGTGGACTTAGGCATCTCTTTAAACACTGAGCCAGAAGAGTTGATCTGGACTAGAGGCGACAAGTCCGAAATCATCTCTGTTAGGAACATCTATGCAGCGCTGTCGAACCTCCTATGTTTTACCAAACAAGGAGGATGGCGGACAAAGTTATGGAAATGGGAGTGTCAAGTGAAGATAAAGTTATTCTGTTGGCTGATAGCAGAAAATTAGATTTTAACTTGGAAAAATCTTCAAAAGTGCGGCTGGAATGGACTAGGTATGTGCGTTTTGTGCAAAACACATAGAGAATCTACCAATCATATTTTTTTAAACTGTCCCTTTACTCAGTTAGTATTGGATGAGCTTAAAAAGACCACGAATTTGGATAATGGTTGGAATGGAATTACAGTGGTTGACTCTTTTAAAAATTGGTCTATTCAGAACTACACTCTGATTACTCTTGTATCATTTGTTTGTTGGTTTATATGGGCCGACAGGAATAAGGCACTTTTTGAAGGTTCATGTCCCTCAATTCAGAGAATTGACTACTTAACTAGGAGTGCTTCAGATCACTCTTGGAAACCTCTTAAAGATTTTTCCCCTCGGATTTTGGTGCCCACTTATCCAGTTGATAAATCTTTAGCCCGGTTCGATGGGGTAACTCAACAAAATGACAATATAAGTGGAGTGGGAGGTATCATTAAGTTAGATGCCCTTAGAGAATACAGATACACTATGAATTGTGGAAAAAGATCCAATACGAGAGTTGAGATATTGGGAGTTTGGGCAACTTTAGTGCTCGCAACTAGATTTTCTATTTATGATTTACATATTATGGGTGACTCAAAGATAGTCATTGATTGACTTAACAAGACTGGAGATCTCAGGGTAGCAAACCTTGAAGCTTGGAAGGATAGAATTGTTGATATCTGTACATAATACAGATCCATTACATTTAAGCATATATATAGAGAGATGAACAAAGAAGCAGACTGCCAATCAAAACTAGCCTTCTACAGTTGTCATGGCAAGATCACATACACATCATGGATGGAAGGCCACAAGGGCCTAACACAACACATATCTCATACACATCATGGATGGAAGGCCACAAGGGCCTAACACAACACATATCTTTATAGTTTTTCTGGGCTTGGCGAAGTTTCTACTGTTTTGATATCTTCTTCTATGTATGAACTAATCAATGATCTCAGTTACAGAATGTGTCTATGTACCTACTAGTCCACTTTCTATGGTTACTTGCCTCTCAGACACTCTTTTTGTCACTTTACTGGACAATGAGGCCTTTTCCATTGTCAGTAAAGGATAAACTATGTAAAAAGGTTATATTATGATTAATATAATGGGAAATTTTCATTTGGAAAAAAAGCTCTTGATTATGAACAAGTACCTTTTAAATGTAACCCTTGCCATGAGTATGGACATTTTGCTAAAATTTTCCCAAAATCTCAAGAGGCCCAACCTCCATCCAAACCGTCTTCTCATAACAATGTTGATCAAGATTTTCAACAAGTTACAGAAAGGCATAAGAAACAACGGAGTAGGGGAACTCTTCCAAGCAACATGCCACAATCTCGTCCGTTTAATAACTCTAATAACATGTTTGAATTTTTGGAATCTCAGGAAGAGGAACGAGAAGATTTGGTTGAGGATGATTCTCAACAGATCAACTCAGAGTGCATTCTCAAGCCCGCATTAAAAGTTCAAAAGAAGTTAGTAAATTTAGTTTCAAATATTGGAGACATACTCCCATCTGGGGTTTGTTGCATCTACA
>CBVK0104272176.1:0-16280 GCA_900067695.1 Picea abies
AGTTGGAGAGTTGTTGACAAAATTTATGGCAGGGGAGATTAATAAATCTGGTGATCCACGTCACCAACATGTTTGAGCCCATTGCCAGTCATCTCACTTAGTTTTACTTCACTTCAGTTATAATTAGATTTTTTTTGGTTTATTGTAATTTATATAATTAGAGTAGTCTACTTTCAATTTTGTTTCGTTCTACTCTAGTTTATATCTGAGATACGTTGGATCCATTAAATAACTATGTATTTTATTTAATGAGTTGAAAGGTACTGTTACCATGGATCCATTATATTACTATGGATCCATTATATAACTATGTATTTAATGAGTTGAGATGTTCTCCCGGATATTGTTTGTTTTTTGTTTAATTTTTGAATTTCTCATCATAATAGGCTTTGTAAACTTCTTCAAAAAGTGAACAGGACAGTAGTTGATCCGAAGCAGTGAAGTGCAGAAAAACTTCTCATCCATGGAGAACGTATCACGCGACGGGAGAGCAGACCGGATACTATATAGAAGAGCGAACCAGGAACGTTTATTATCTGTTGATCGACCTCCAAGGAGTGTGGACACTTTTCCATTTTATACCGCATCGCAGCCCATCCCATTTTTAAAAAGAGGACAGTGGATTTCCAAAAGGTATTTAAAAAAATAAAAATCTATTTCAATTTTTTGTTTGGATTTTATTTTAATTGTAGTGGATTTTTTTTTTAATGGCAGATTAAGCACTCTAGGACCAACCTAGGAACCAATTCTTCTTAGCAAGAAGTACAAGTTCTTGTCCTTGCTAATGAAATCATTCCTTCAAGCACAAGAATGTTGGGAATCTGTAGAGAATGGCTTCATAGAGCCAACAACAACAGATTAGCGAAACACACTTGCAGAACAATGGAAGAAATAGAACAAGGTGTAGACCAATTATCACAAAAGTAATGGGCATTGTTAACCAGATTCACTGGTGAAGAGATTGTAGATCATAGGGTTGTTGAAAAAGTCATTTGAAGTTGTCCCAAGAAGTTCGAAATGGTTGTGACAACCATTCTTGATTATAAAAATCTTTCTAGCTTCTATGTTAGAAGAAATGATGGGATGACTCATCTCTCATGAAACTAGATTTAACTTGGAAGATGGGTCCATTGAACATGCATTTAAGACATAGAACACCTTGACCAGGGGTAGAGGAAGAGTTAACAGAGGGAGAAATCAGAGAGGAAGAGGTAGAGGAAAACAAAATGCATATGATAGACGCTCAAAAGGATGAGATCAGCAGTATAGAGACCCACAAAATCAAAGAGGAAGAGGGAGAACAAAGATAGAAAAGTACATAACTCAATGTTACTATTGCAGAAAATTTGATCATTATGAAAGTGAATGCAAAAAGAAGAATTCAAATGAGAAAAGAGGTAAAGAAAATGTATCCAATAATGAAGGAGAATAATCTCAAGGATTGTTTCTTTCATGCCAAATATGAAGGTCACTCCAAGGACCTTTGGTTGCTAGACAACTGATGCAACAATCACATTACTGGTATCAAAGATAGAATTTCTTGCATGTATACGACTGTTAAATCAAGAATTACTCCAAGAGATGATTCTCAAGTAAAATACTCCAAGAGATGATTCTCAAGTAAAATACATATGAAAATAAATTTTATCTATCTTATTCAAACAAAATCAGAACAAATACATACATGATTTCTACTATGTATCAAACCTGAAACACAATCTAATTTTTGTAGGACAACTTATGGAGAATGGTTATGATGTCTTATTTGAAGGCTCAACATGCTTTATTTTTGACAAATCACCCAGTAGGAAGCTAATTGCAAAAATATAGATGACTAAGAATATGATGTTTCCCCTAAACATGAGAAGTGTCAATTTGTTCCAATCATATGGCCAAATTATCCCAAACACAATTGAAACAATATTTTGGAATACTAGGTTTGGTCACCTTCCATTTTAGAGTTTATGTCTTCTTCATAAACATGTAATGGTCAAAGGTCTTCTTGTTTTAAATGAAATTGACAGCCCATGTGAAAATTGTATACTTGGAAAGCATAAGAGAGACAACTTTCCAACATCCACAAGTAGAGAAAAATAACATCTGGAATTGGTCAACACATATCTATGTTCACCAATGCAAACCCAATCAATTGGTGGTAGTTTTTATTTTCTCACATTTATTAAAGATTTTAGCAAGAAAATATGGATTTATTTACTTAAAAAAAAATATTATACTTTCTCAATGTTTAAAGACTTGAAAGTTGAAGAAGAAACACATATTGGAAAGTATGTAAAGGTGGTCATGTGAGATGGAGGAGGACAATGATGTTGATTTTTTCACTATATTAGGCTCAAGCATGAATTTTATTTCAATTTTATCATTTTACTTGAACCACAGACAATTGTAGTTACACCATAAAAAAAGATCACAAGAAGAAATACCATGAACAAGTACACAAGAAGTATCCTCGGAAGCCATTGTCAACAAGGGAAGAAAACCTAGCCAATCATTTGATATATTCTTCAAGAGAAAGACCTCCCACATGGTAAACCTAGCACACAAAAGGTTGCTCAAAAAACCAATGCCCAAAAGAGGTGCAGACTTCATCCCTAGAGCAAGTACTTGCTGAAATGTCCAAACTCACATGAGTGTTGTGTTTCCTCAATGGGGAAATAATCTTTATTTATATTAGACTGGACATATAAAAAGTGGTATCTATTGAAACAACAGGGCCGACGTCATTAACTCAGAATATAATTAATAATTACCATATTAATTATTTTTTATATTAGTTATCTTTCACTTTATGGTGGGGCCAACCTATACCCTATACATCATAATTACGGTTGCAAGTAAGTCTATCTCTTAAAAAATATAGCAAGGGATCTCACACACCCACTAGTACTCAACCACTAGGGGCATGTCAAGGGACGTCCAAGTCAACAGATATCTATCTCACTGTGTCTCAGAGGAGAATCATCAGGATACACACTCACTAGTGCTGAACCATTAGGATCACGTCCACCTGGGCTCAACCACAAGAACGTCCTACTCAACAGATCTCTATCTCACTGAGTCTCACATGAGAATCACCTTGAGTATCACATCATCTCAACTCTCTGCATAGAGGAGAACATTAAATCCATCACATGGACTCCTTCACACCTCACATGGGTACAGATCATTTCATCTCTGTCTCACAAAGAATGACATGCCCATTTCATGGGCATATTCCCTCCACAAGGGAACATAGTCTTCCATCTTCATCTCAGAGAGGAACGACACACCCATATCATGGGCACACCCAAATCATGGGATTCCTAACCCCACACAAGGGCACATAGCTTTCCATATCCATCTTAGAGAGGAAAAACACACTCATCTCATGGGCACACCCAACTCATGGGCTTCCTCACAGACTGACTCACTCAGTCTGTGTCTTAAAGGATGTCTCACACAGTTGTAATCATCAACACTCCCTCTCAACTAAGGAGGAATTCTCCACCATGCCAAGTCTCTCATAGAAGTACTCAAACTTCATCTTGGAAATAGTTATCAACACTCCCTCTCAGCTAGGGAGGTAATCTTTACCAAGCCAAGTCTCTCATGGAAGTACTCAAACTTCGTCTAGGCAAGCGGTTTGGTGAAGATATATGCAATCTTCTCATGTGTAGGAAGTTATTGCACGTGTATTTCTTTCCTCTACACCATGTCTCTAATATAATGATATTTTATCTCAATGTGTTTCAATATATCATGAAACACATGGTTCTTAGAGAGTTTCGCATAGCTCTAGTTATCACAATGAATAATAGGATCCATCTCATGATAAAATAAATCTGTCAGAATCTTACAAAGCCACACTGCTTCAAGGATTGCCACACTCAATGCTATGTACTCTTCCTCTGTGACACTTAAGGCCATAGAGATGTGTTTTCTACTGCACCAGGAAACCATTGTAGACCCCAAAGTAAAAAAACAACCAGATGTGTTCTTCCGATCCACAATGCTCCATGCCCAATCTGTATATATCGGGTCTGGTGTTAACCAGATACATCAATGATCCAATCAACTATCAATACACATGTGGATCAATCTCATCTCATGGGCACACCCAACTCATGGGCTCTCTCACAGGCCAACTCACTCAGTCTGTGTCTTGAAGGATGTCTCACATAGTTGTAATCATCAACACTCCCTCTCATCTAGGGAGGAATTCTCCACTAGGCCAAGTCTCTCAAAGAATTACCCAAACTTCGTATTGGTTGTAATCATCAACACTCCCTCTTAGCTCGTGAGGTATTCTCCACCAGTCTAAGTCTCTCACGGAAGTACTCAAACTTCATCTTTACAAGCGGTTTGGTGAATATATATGCAATCAGATTATGGGTAGGAAGGTATTACACGTGTAGTTCTTTCCTTTGCACCATGTCTCTGATATAATGATATTTTATCTCAATGTGTTTCGATCTATCGTGAAACATAGGGTTCTCAGAGAGCTTCACACAACCCTTCTTATCACAATGTTGTATAGTCTTCTTCTATGGTACTCAAGACCATAGAGCTTAGTTTCGTGATGCACCAAGAAACCATGGTACACCCCAAGGTAAAACAACAACTAAATGTTCTCTTTTGGTCCACTGCACTCCCTGGAGGCATATCTTAGGCGATATCCAACTGTTCCTGTGTGTATCTCAATACATGTTTCATTGTTATCGAGTGAGTCTGTCTCATATGACTCATAAATTGACTAAGTACACTCACTACATAGCATATATCAGGTATGGTGTTAACCATATACATTAGTGATCCTCTCACCCATGGGTCAATATCACTTGAATCAACATCATTCATTTTATTCAAATTCATCACCATTGGTGTAGGCATGAATTTTCCTTATTTCATATCGAATTTCTTCAATATCTCCACTATATATTTTCCTTGACTCACAAAAAAATCTCATCAACCTTCTTGCATACTTCTAGTCCCAAGAAGTAGATCATCATATCCAAATCCTTCATCTTGAAGTCATAAGTCAATGCTTTCTTGCATTTAGAAGTAAGTCTTTTTGAACCAGTAAGGAATAAGTCATCCACATATAAGAACAAGATCAAGAACTCGTCACCAACAATATGATAATATAGGTTTGGATCAACAACACTCTTGCTAAATCCCAAACTCATTAACAATCCATCCATCTTATGTAGTTTCCAACTCATGGATGTAGCCAGTGCAATGATGGTATGGATGGAGGTGTATATGGATACTAGAGTAAATGTCTCATCATATTCAGCTCCCTCAACTTGTGAGAATCCTCTAACTACAAATATCACTTTGTATTTCTCGACACTTCCATCAACTGCATGCATGATCTTTTAGAACCACTTGGAAGTCATCACAGACTCCCCTTCTGGTATTAGAAAAATATCCCATACATCATTCTTCAAGATAGAATGGTATTATTCTATCATGGCATCTTTCCATTTCTTCTCACCTGTCTCTTCTCCATGAGAAGAAGGCTCAGAGCCAATGATGTGACTCATGGCTAAAAAGTAGCTCAAAAAATATCTTTGGTATCTTGCTCTCTCAGAATGTGCCTTGAGAGGATGCATGTCCCTCTACCTATTGTAAAGTTTGTTGACCGAAGATAGGAATTTTATGGCCTATTTCAATGTCTCTGGTCATATCAAATCGAGTAACTAGATCAACTAGATTAATGGTTGTCTCCCTATGAAATGTTGAAGGGGAGAAGGTAATGTCTCTTCCTTCTTCTCAAATAGTTTGACTCCCTCTGAGGAAAGCAAATGCCTCTTAATTTTGAAGGATAGATATATTCCTTTTCCTATTTTTTAACCTGGATATGTCTCATGTCTTCTCGTGTCCTCTACTAATTCTACAGTATTTTTATGAGCTTTGTACTAGTATAATAACCAAGATGGCCTCCCATAGGGATGGACTCATGTACTAGATTAATAATCATTCAATAAAGGTTGGACTCTTGTACTAGGGATAATTCTCCAAGTCATGAGGGCTGCCACACTAGGGGTAATACCCTTCACTATCAAAGATGCAATGAACTATAGGTTTAATGATTAAATCAAACAATTTACTTGGGTCTGCAATCATGCTCAATATTTCATTTGGTTTAGAGGAAGTAATCCTCATATCTCTTGTATTCATCCTTTTGAGGTGGATCTAGATCAATGTCAGCGGTGGAAGCATATTGTCTTCCTTTCTTTCTAGTAGGACAATTTCTTGCATAGTGTCCATACTTTTCACATCTGAAGCACTGCATCTCTATCATGTCTATTCTCTAATCATAAACTGAATTTGATGAAGACTTTTCATCTTTGAATGTTTTCCTGAAGTTTCTTTTAAATCTTCCTCCTTTCTTTGTATGAAGCGCAAGAGAATGATTTCCATTGGGAGGGAAGTCTTCCACTCCTCTATCCCTAAGTCTGATTTCTTTTGGGGTTCATTATGTCTACAGATGATCAAAAGTAGGTAGTTTTTCTCTTCCACTAATTCTTTGAAGAAATGGTTCCCAATGTTTTGGAATATTATTGGGAGTGGTCAAAACAAGTTCTCTTTTGGATATGATTTCTCCAATGGCACCTAATTGATCTATGATCTATGACATATTTATAAAGAAGGTAGAAATGGTATCACCTTTCTTCATCTTGATACTTTGAAGATGGCCCTTGAATGTAAGGGCTCTGAGGGTGTCGTCACTATCAAACATATTATTCAATGCTTCATACATTTCATAAGTTGTCTTCAGGTTGGAAATACAATGTAGGAGATGAGCTTCTACTGAGTAGATGATTATATTGTTTTCCTTCAAGTAATCTTCCTTTCTTTCTTCCTTTTGTTCACTGATAGCTATCTCTGGTAAAGTATTTTTTATCACACTCAATAGGACATCCTCTTAAAGGGTGATATGAAGGCTTCACTTTGAGGATTTGAAGTTGTTTGATCCATCAAGCCTATCTTCCACCAAGGTTTTGTTCTTCATATTCTAGAATTTCTTCACAAACCCTTGTCAACTAGGTTAGAAAACCTAACAGGTAGGCTAGTCTAGAAACCTTAGGTTTTTTTGGTCTTATGAATGCCAACAATAATCTGTAAGAAAGTCATAGGAATACTGGTGAGCTGAAAATATCCTTCAATGAGCTGCAAAAGCCCTAAAACAAGAATCTGTAGAAAATTGCAGCACCCTAGAAACCCTAGGGAGAAAAATTTTAAATGCTCGGAATTTCACTCTGAAAGTATTTGGAGGTGCATTGGAGGAGGCCGTACTCTTTTATGATAAATTTATCCTCAACGTCCAAGTATTAAGAGTTGAAACTGAAAAATATGGAGGGTCATACCAAATTTCCGGAGACCATAGGAGGGTCGTACGGTTTTGCAAAAGAGGAGGTATGACTGGTAGATGCTTGTGCAATGGGTTGTTCAAAACCTATGCTCTGAAGCCATGTTGATTTTTTCACTATAATAGGCTCAATCATAAAATGTTTTCCAATTTTATCATTTCACTTGAACCATAGATAATTCCAATTACACCATAAACAATTTTTTGTATTAACTAATATCACAAGAAGAAATACCATGCACAGGTACACAAGAATTATCCTTGGAAACCCTTCTCAACAAGCGAAGAAAACCCAACCAATCCTTTTCTATATTATTCAAGAGAATGACCTCCCACTCCATAAACCTATCACACAAAATGGTGCTCACAAAACCAATAAGTGTAGTGCCCAATAGAGGTGCACACTTCAGCCCTTGAACAACTACTTGCTTAAATTTCCAAACTCACATGTGTGTTGTGTTTCCTCAATGGCGAAATAACCTTTATTTATATTAGACCAGACACATAAAAAATGGTGTCTATTGGCACAATAGGGACAACCTCATTAACTCATAATATAATTAATAATTACCTCATTAATTATCTTTTATATTGATTATCTTTCACTTTATGGTGGGGCCGACATCTACTATTTAAATCATAATTATGGTTAAAGATAAGTCTGAGTCTTAGAAAATATAGAAATGGATCTCACACAACCACTATTGCTTGGCCACTATGGGCACATCCACTTATGCTCAGCCATAGGGACATCCAATTCAACGGATCTTTATCTCATTCTATCTCATAGGAGAATCATCAGGATACACACTCACTAGTTCTCAACCACTGTGATCATGTCCGCCTGTGCTCAGCCATAGGAAAATCCTACTCAACAAATCTCTATATCACTGAGTCTCATAGGATAATCAACTAGAGTATCACATCATCTCAACTCTCTACATAGAGTAAAACAATAAATGCATCACATGGGGTCCTTAACCCCTCACATGGGTACACGTCATTTCATCTGCATCTCAGAGAGAACGAAACACCCAACTCATTGTAATTTTCCCTCCATAGGGGCACAAACCATTCCATTTCCATCTCATAGAGGAATGTCCCACCCATATCATGGATAGAGCCAACTCATGGGCTTCCTCACCCCACATAGGGGCACATAGTGTTCCATCTCTGTATCAGAGAGGAACAACAGACCCATCTCATGGGCACACCCAACTCATGGGATTCCTCACCCCACACAGGGGGCACACAATGTTCCATATCTATCTTAGAGAGGAACAACACACCCATATCATGGGAAAACCCAACTCATGGGATCTCTCATAGGCTGAATCACTCATTCTATGTCCTGGAGGATGTCTCACTCATTATGTGTCCCGGAGACAGACACCAAAACTAGATACACTCCATAGTATAATGAAGTGAATGAAAGAAATAACCTAGCTATCATGAACATAACTAGTAGCAGGCTGAGAACAAAGAACTTGTCCAATTATTATTGGGTTGAAGCAGTATATATTATGAATAGATATTCAACAACCAGTGTGAAGGATAAAGTACCCCAAGAGCCTTGGAGTAGCACTAAAATAAATGTGAAAACTTCATAATTTTTGAATGAATTGATTTTTCACATATACCTGAATAAATGAGAAAGAATATTGACAATAGAAGTGAAACATGTATCTTCATTGGATACAAGTGGAAAGTGAAAAGCATACAGACTTTATAATCAAGTCACCATGAAATTTCTGGTGAAGAGAGACATTAAATTCCTTGAGAACAAATCATGGAATGACCAAGAAAATGAGACAATGAATAGAAGTGAAAAGTGTATCTTCATTGGATACAAGTGAAAAGTGAAAAGCATACAGACTTTATAATCAAGTCACCATGAAATTTCTAGTGAGGAGAGACGTTAAATTCCTTGAGAACAAATCATGGAATGACCAAGAAAATGAGACAATGGATAGCCAAAATCCATTGCAACACATTGATGAACAAACATAAAGTTCATAATAACAAGTAAATCCACAAAAAATTCCAAGAGTACACCTACAAAGACAACAACAAAACTCTGGAAATGTTTCTTCATCCAGCATTGATTCATCCTCTTCAACAATATATAAGCAAAACGATGACTATGAACAACAAGGTCGTATTTCATTTCTATCCATTCAACCAACCTACTTCAAAGAGGAACACTGGGTAGAAGCAATGAAAGATGAAATTGAAGCCATAGAAAAAAAGAATACTTGGGATCATGTTGATTTGCCAGAAGATAAATCAAGCATTGGAGTTAAGTGGGTTTACAAAACAAAGGTTAATGAGAAAGGAAACATAGATAAACATAATGCAAGGTTGGTTTCCAAAGGTTTCTCTCAACAAACGTGGCATAGATTATGAAGAAACATTTTCTCCGGTAGCAAGGTTAGACACAATAAGAATGATTTTGGATACTGCAACTCAGAACAAATGGAAAGTCTCTTAGTTAGATCTAAAGTCAGCCTTATGATATGGCATTTTACAAAAAGAAGTTTATGTGGTTCAACCAGCTAGTTATGAAGTGAAAGGACAAGAGGACAAAAATCACAAGTTGAAGAAAGGTTTTTATTTCTTCAAACAAGATCCAAGAGCTTGGTACAATGGAATTGACTCTGATATGATCAAAAATGGATTCATTAGGAGTAGCAATGAGCCAACTCTATATAGAATGATCATCAAAGTAAAATACTTATTGTTTGTCTTTATGTTGATGATATGATTCACACAAAAAATTTCATGTAAGATGAATTTAAAGCTTCCATGAAATGTGAGTTTGAGATCACCGATCTTTTACTCATGAAGTATTTTTTGGGTACTGAAGTTGAACAATCTACTCATGGTATTTTTTTCTATCAAGAAAAGTGTGCTACAAACATTATAAAGAGATTTAGAATGGATATATGTAAACCAACAAAAGCATCTATTGCATTAGGAACAAATTTGAACAAATCAGATGAAGGTTCAACAATCGACTCTACATTATATAAGAGGCTAGTTGGTAGTTTAATGTACCTTACTACAACTACATCTGATTAAATGGTTTCATCAAGATTTTTTTCAAGATTTATGGAATCCTCCAATGATTCTCACTAGAAAGTTGGAAAAGAATATTATTATATGTTTCATGTGACTTAACATTGGTTTACGGTATAAAAGCTTTGAAGACTATTCACTTGCATGGTACATAGACTATGATTGTGACATGAAAAACACATTTTGTTATGCTTTTTATCTGGGTACCAATCTAATTTCATGGGAATCAAAGAAGCAACCCATAGTTGCAATACTTTTCATGGGATTTTTCATGGATAATACGACCTACTTGGATTTTGATGTCGCTTTTAGAATGATGTTTGATATCATTTATTATTTTCAAGGAACTTGGTGAAGCACAAATTGTATTTTATTTAACATTCAGCCAACTGAAATTTTCAACTATTCATACATTTCACTATTTCAAGAGAAGATAAGAGACTAGAACTTTTATGACAAGAAAGTTCTCTGCTGATCTTTAGTGGAGATATATGGTGTGGAGGAGGCCCTCATGTCCATTGATACAATGAGTATATGATAAGATGCCTTCTTTTTCCTGAAGTGCTGACTTGGAGAGGTGATCAGCGAAATTGTTGAACTCACGATAGATATGGTTATAACTGAGTTTTTTGAAAGTACATTGAAGATGTCGGATTCTGTCCTTCCATGTTGTAATGGAGATAGCTTGGAGATCACACTTGTTACTCAGCTAATCAATAACAATTCTAGAGTCCCCTAACACTCGGAGGACGTCTATGTGGAGCTTGGATGCCAAGAAAAGTGTGGCCCAGGCACCCAAAATATTATCCCTGGTGTTGGTCCCCCTCCCACAGTTGAAGGTCCATTTATATAGGGTTTTTGGCGTGATTTTAATAATCCCACCTGCTCCACTTTGTGAATAGTTTGAGAGAGAAGCACCATCAAACCAAGTTGTAGGTGTGTCATATAGAACTGGGCCCATCTTGATGAGAGGTGTTCTTGGTTTTCTAAAGTGTTCAGCCTTCCAAGAGTTAAAAGTTTTTAGAGATTTATAGGCAACAATAATTATGGAAGGGAGAACATTTTCAAAAATAGATTTATTTATTTCCATCCAAATTGCCCAGCAAATAAGAGGGGGAATGACGTAGTCTGCCCCTCAGCAAACAACCGCTCTCATCAGGACCTTCTTCGTCTCAGGCCCGAAGAGTCAATTAACTCTTCCAACTCCTCTCGGGAGTTTTTACTACCCACAGGGTACTCTGATGATCTCCCGAGAGGAGTTGGAAGAGTTAATTGACTCTTCGAGCCTAAGATGAAGAAGGTCCTAGTGAGAGCGGTTGTTCGCTGAGGGGCAAACTGCGTCAGGGAAGGTGTGAGTGCTTGCGATTCGAATGTGTCCAAGAGTCAAAGAAGTCTGCAAGTACATTTCCATCCCAAGTGGCTGTTAAATTGAGTACTAAGGTGATCCTCACCCAAGCCTGTTTCGTAAAAGGGAAATTGATGAAGATGTGATCTGTTGTTTCATTTTATGAATGGAAAAGATGGCAGAGATTTGGACCAGACCATCCCTTTGTTTGTAAAATATCCTAGGTATTGATCTTGTATTCCAACATCAGCCAAGTAAAGTGTTTAATCTTTGGAGGTATGTGCCAAGTCCAAAGATGTAAATGTCAACCAATGACAGTTGTGGACCCTTGCAGGTCTGAGGCCGAGGGTGATGCAAGTGATCCAGGAATCTGACATGTTTGTTGATCTGGTATTGGATCGAAGTTGGTAGAGAAAGAAACAGTTTTTTTAATGTAAATTTTCTAGCAGCTGTGGAGAGATTGATGTTGTTTTGTCCATGCCCAGAATGTGATCATGCCCAAGCTCAATTTGGTGCCTTGAGTGAGGAATCCATCCGAGCTGTCGAGTAATCTATGGTTTCGATTTTATGAGATTCCTCCATATATAAGAGGTTGATCTGGAGGGCGATTCTGAGTGTAGCCATCTGATTTCATTGTTATTCCTTCCATTGATAAGATGAATAGAAGAGGTGAGAGGGGGAAGCCCTGCCTCAAACCTCTTCCCATATGAAAAAAATTAGAAGGTTCACCATTGATCAAAATGGTGAGGTTGGCACTGGCCACACATCCCATTATCCATTTGAGTAGTGAGTTGGTGAAACTTGTCTAGACTAAAATCAGTCGAAGGAAGTCCCAATCCACACAATCAAACGCTTTTTTGAGATCCATCTTGAGGATAAGAGCCTTGGATTTTTTTGATTTGATGTTGTTCAGGAATTCTTGGGCAATGCCAATGGAATCTAGGATCTTCCTACCTTTCAAAAACCCCAGCTGTTCTTTTGAAAGAAAATGAGATATTATTGGTTTGATCTTGGAGGCTATGATTTTGGAAACAAGTTTGTAGCATAGATTACAAAGGGAAATTGATCTGAAGTACCCAAAAGTAGAGGGGGCGGCAGTTTTTGGGATAAGAGTGATGAAATTTGAATTGATGGCACCAATTACCTTGTCATTGAGTATAGTTTCTTCCAAAAACTACAAAAGATCTAGGCGAACTAGTTCAAAGAAATGTAAATAAAATTCTACCGTCCACCCATATGGGCCTGGGATTTTGTCCTTTGAGAATGATTTGAGGGAATCTAGAATCTCCTTAAGGGTACAGGGGCAGTCAAGTGATAGTGATTCTTCAACAGAGACTGTGTGAGGAAAGAGGCTTGCCAATGAGACCGATGTTTCCAAGGATGCAGAGGGATTCTAGTCAAAAGAAGGTTTGAAGTGATAGACTGCCATAGTTTTTAAAGAGTGTTGTCCTTTGTGTAGAGTGCCATCCTTAGCAGTGATTTCCTAGATTTGTTTTTTTCTCCTACAGGCACTAGCAAAATTATGGAAAAAATTGTTATTTTGATCTCCAAACATTAGCCTTTTTGCTCGACAGCATTGCCTCCAGGTGATTTCATCTAAAAGTAGAAGTTTATCTCATTCTGATTCGCACTCTTTTAGATTATGATTGTTGTTTCCAGGATTCCTCGCATATGTATTGGAAAGGATAAGTGCTTGAATTTCAAAATCCATCTCAAAAATTCGAAGGGCGTTTTGTTGTTTGAAGGTAGAGGCCCACGATTTTATGCATTGTTTAAGGTGTTTGATCTTCGATAATAAACGATGTTGGGCACACAATTCTGTAAGAAAATGGGGATCCTTCCAGACATCAACTACAATTTTAATGAATTCTTCCTCATGAAGCTAGGCCGAGTTTAGTTTAAAAAGGTATGAAATCTTAAGAGGTGTGAAATCCATATGGAGGATTATCGAAGCATGGTCGGAAATAAAAGGTAAGTAAACCCAACAGTGGAATCTATATTTTGATGTGATGAGACAATCTGATAATAAAAATCAGTTCGACCATTTTGAAATGAAGTCAGGACCCATACGACCATTGCACCAGGTTGGTGACAAGTGGTCTGGGGCATAATCTAGTAAATGATGTGCAGAGAAGAGGTTGTGAAAGTAGTTTGTCAAAGGGTCAAGTTTAGTTGAATGCCCCCAAACTTCTCCAGCAGATAATGTAAGGTTGAGGTCACCATCGATAATCAGGTTATCAATATCTAGAGGGCCCCTGGCTTAAATCTATTCCCAGATTTTTTGTCTATCTGAACAGGGAGCATATATATTGAGAAGATTGATTTGTAAATTTGAAATAAGGCAAGTACCAGAAAGAAGCATACCTCCACAACAAATAGTGGGATGAAAATCATATGTATTTGTATCCCAAGCAACTAGAAATCCCAGAAAAGTACCAAGAGAGTTTGCAGAGAAGATAAACCAGTTTGGAAGAAACTCATTTAGAAAAAATCTATCTTTTTTACTATCCACCAGGGTTTCTTGTAGGAAGATGACGTATGTTTCTGTTTGAGAGAGTAATCTTATGAAAGAGGAAGATTCAAGGTGGCCCCCTACCCCTCTAATGTTGAGGGAGATCAAGATCATGGTTTAACTCTTGCTAGGGCTTTGATGCCTCTAAGCACCCCAATATCAGCAAAAATATTTGAAGTAGTCACTGAGGGAGTGGGTGGATGACCCTCCTTTCGATGGGCTCTGCGAGTTTTAATTGGCGAGTGCTCAAAATCATGTCCTATAGACCATGTGTATTCTTTATCCATTACTATGGAATATGTCTCAACTTATCCAAGACCAAGGTCAGTAGTTGATGTGATGTGTAATGGTGTACCCCGAAAAGTAGGCAAGGGCCATGGTGATAAAACATATTTATAGGAAGGTAAGAGGGTATCAAGGACAACACCTAGAGTATTTTCCCCAGATTCTGATTCATTCAAACCCGGTTGATAAAAAATAACCACTTGTTCAGAGGCCTGGTCTCCAAAATTCTCCAAAGGCTATAGATTAGTTTGTGGTAAAATGGTAATAGTGTTTGTTCGATCCACCTGGTAGAGGTTAACTGGAGAATGTTGTATGTGGCTAGTTAGAGGGTGGGTTTGGGTGATAATAGGGGTAGAAGGATGGTAGTAGGGATTAGTTAAGGGAGTATAGGTAATGATAGAGGATTTCTTTGGAATCTGAGCACCAAAATTTTCTATCATCAGCAAGGGATAGTATGTATTTAAGTTAGTGTTAGTAGCTTAGGCCATCATGGGAGAGGTGGCTGGTAGGTAGTGTGTAGAGTTGGTTGAGAGTCCAATAAGTGTAGGAGGGGGTGTATAGTGGTGTGATATAGGGAGAATAGAAAAAGGTTGATTACTGGATGTAGTCAAGGTAGTCGGTGTATAGATTTGACTAATAGGGAGAGTAGTATGGTAACTACAAGGGGGAACTGTAGCAAGGGAGTTGTTTGTTGTTGTACTCGCAGAGACTAGTGGAAGAGTATCAGAGGATGGATGAGTAGTGGTATGTAGAGGGCCATGGGTCAAGTGATTAGTAGAATGATTTTGTGAGGAAAAATTCATATTTGAAGCCTCTGTATTATGATAAAATGGATCCTGAATAGGTATATGAGTAATGTCAATAAGATCTAACTCTAGTGAGGAGAGCGAGTAATAAATATGTGGGAAAGCAACTTTAAGCTTACTAGAAGTAGTGTCCAAAACTGAGGAGTTTTCATCAACTGGGTAACCAGGGATATGTAGGTGAGAAGGACCAGTTGGAGAGTTTTTCAAAGAAGCTATCTCGAGCATAGTTTCCTCTGAGGTTTATTCTTCTAAGATACTTGTGCAAGTCCTCCTCAGGTGTCCCGTCTATCTTAAAAGAGTGAATATGAAAGGGATGCCAAGATGATCAATTTTTTTTCTCATAATATGTCCTCTCCATTCAATGTCCAAGGTTTCCAGAAGTCCCTCATGTATATCTATCTCAACTAGAATCCTTGCCAGTTTCTTGTGTATGCCAAAGAGAGTTTTTGGGTCCATACTAATGAAGCATCATAGAGAGTTTCCAATGGCCTTAAGAGCTTGTTCATTCTAGAGATGTAGAGGTAGTCCAGGGAGAATTAACCACAGATGTCAAAGGAGGAAGTAGTTCTGGGATGGATCAAAGCTCACTCTCCATCATTTTAGAATAAGGTTTTTGTCATCCAGGTTCCAGAGATGTTCCAGAATAATTGTAGTGTCTTCATGGTATTTGAACTAGAAAAAAAGCCAACCATGACTAATATGGGAGAGATGTGGGGCATAGCCCAGAATAGGGATCCAGGTTTGGTGCATCTAGGGTACTAAGTCCTTGTTGCAGAGGTGCCTGTAGGAGATCCTTCCCACAAGGAAACAGAGATCCATAGAAACTACGTCTGTTAGTCCAATATTTGACCTGAGAATAATTTTTCTTTTTTTTTTTTTTTG
>CBVK0104272223.1:0-13465 GCA_900067695.1 Picea abies
TGTATTACTGTATATATGTGTTTATGGTTGCATCTCTGATACATTTCAGTTATATTATTGAATATCTGTGATATCTCTGTGCGTTTCTTTATTATATCTCCGCTCTCATTTCGTGCCGAAAATAATCTGGATCAAATATCCTTTCTCTCTTATTTATACTTCCATGTAGCTTCCTCAAGGGGTTACCTTCTAACCAACTTGAACCACTTTCCTTCTTTTAGGGATAAACCACTTCTAACTACTTGTTTACTTCTAACTCACTTTGCTACAAATAGTAAATTCTCCACTTCTAGTTGCAATTAAATTATTTTTAATTATTTTCTTATTGCAACAACTTAACCCATGACTAAATCCTAGTTTCACCTTCTTGACTAGTCAACTTATTCTAGGACCTTCTAGAATTAATTTGACTTCTTTTACCTTCGAGATAACTCATGAGGGTTCTCCACTTCACCAGGCCATAAATCTCTAACTGTGAGGAGTTATGTGACATTTCACATATCGTCGGAAATGGTATGACATGTAATATCCATATAGAATAGTCTTACCTACAAATATATTAAAATTTATACCATTATACATCAATCAAACTGAATTCCCTTAATCATACTATTGGGGATACCAAAATTTGCTACCAAACTTGCTTCAAGGGTTGACATCAATGAAAAACAACCCAATTAATCAACACTGTTTAGTCTCCAGTGAATCAATTCGATGTTTCTTTAGGAGAAGGAGATTCATGAAGTTGGAATTATGAGTTATGTTGGCCTATTCCAACTCTATAACCTTAGAGGAGATAATTGGTAAAGCATTGGTGTTGGCTTGATTAATTTCTTCATGCATGTGAAGGACCCATCTCACTTCTGTGATATCTTAATTTTCCATGACCTTTTAGGCTTCCCCTGTCACATGGAAACCATTCAGAAAAATACCAGGCACTAAATTATGCAATCAGGATTCAAACCACAAATAAAGAGAAATCTCAATAAAAGACCGAATTTTGTTACTTTAATATGTAGTATCAAGGATAACACAAAAGTAGAACCCCATAGAGAAGAGTGAGGAGACCAAATCAATCTTGGTTGAAACCTAAAAGAAGTAGATAAAAAATACATTGCTGGCTAAACACACCCCTTTACCATTGACCACATATATTTCTCACCATAACACTTATCTCTCCCCCTCCAAGGTACCAATATGGACACTGGAATAACATTGAGATTACAATAAAAAACCAGAACTAATGTCCCCCAAACCAAGCTATTGAAAATTAACCTTGAATGGAGCACCAAACCTAAGTTATCCCATAATTCTTGTGGGGATTCATCATGACGCATTGAATAACCATAGGGGAGCATGAGGCTATCCCACTCTTAGTGTCCTTCCAAAGTCTCATCCAATTGTAATTCATTGATGACTACAAAATGGAATTGATGTCAATTAATGACCATTAACAAAATGATCTAAGGTATTATGCAATAGTTGATACCCCCATTTTTTATTAGAGTTATAGGATTTAAGGATGAGGTAAATTTTTCCCAATTATCCACCTTTCCATTCAATCCCCTCTTGATGTGTGTTGGTGCGAACTTGATTAGACTAGGGTCCTTCTCAGGTTACCAACAAAAGGAACAGTGTAGTCTAGAGTGATGGAATTTTCATCTCCTCCGAAGAGAAGACGTCTCACCCGAAGTGCTGTTGAGATAGATAGATAGGGAAGGGTAGGGAGAAGACTAAAGAGGATCCACAGAGTAGATGTGAGGTCCATTTGCAAGGTTCCCCCAAGTCATTTTATCCAATATCTTAACAAGTGCATGCCAAAATTGGGGGGAACATCGACTACCACAATAGCTATCACTACACTTTTCATGGGCAACTGAAACAAGGTAACAAAAATATCTTTGATGACCCCAAGACATTGTACCTTTCTCGATTCAAAATAATGCAAGTCATGATAATATTTTGTGATTTCTAGTCCCATCTCGTCCATGAAAGTTTTGGTCATGAGATTATGAGATGCCCCTGAGTCCATCAAACAATTATGCAACACTTTATCCTATAATAATGACAACCCTTTTACAATTGTGTTCGGTCCTATATATAGTTGGGTTGTGTCTTCCTTCTCAGTTTGCATGCTTCCTTGTTCTGTTGCAACCATTTGTTGCTTCACTGGCATTGCGCTGGCTTCCGCAATTGCTTTCTGTTGCTATTTCTCCCAGCCTATGATGGAGTTTACGCAACTCGTTCTTAGTCAAAACTTGCACAATTCTTTCTCAAAACAAAGGGCCCAACAGGATTTGACCACAATCCTTGACTCGTCCTCGGGTCAAGCTCTTGGTTCTTTCACATCCTCCAGTAGCATCTGTTGTTTTCCCTTGTCCGTCTTTTCTTCTTATTTGGACTCTTTTGTTTGTGCTCTTTCTTGATTTATCTCCTCAAACGAAGGGCCCAATTCTAGTACCATCTCTAATGCTCTGTGCTTTACTCCTTGAAATCTTTCAACTTTGTCCTGCCATTTTCGGGCGAGGAGTGATGCTTATACAAGGAACTTTTGGGTCGTCTCTTTGCTATACTCCTTTGGCTTGGCCGCAACCAACGAGTGCCACTCAGAATCGACTGTTGTGTTGGCATGATGCATTTTCATATAGGTGGTCTGAATTACCGGTCGAAAATCACGCATCTCTTTCTTGGCTACGGACTGTGCCTCATAGAGTGTGTTTAATTCCTTTTTGACCTATTGAGTTTGGTCGAACTTTTGCTACTGCTCCATGGGGTCCATTGTGACCGAAACTTATTCATTTAACACCTAGATCTTTGTGTGTACCTCCTCCAAAACCTGATTCCGTCGAGAAATTATGCCCATCCAGTCACTAACTTCCCTGAATATTTTGGTGCATTCCATGGTGTGCTTCTGCAATGCTGCTTGGGAATTGTTACCTTGCAATATTAGCTTTTACATCTGTTCCTGCAGTTGTTGAGGCTGCTGTTTTGCTTCCTGCTGAACTAGTTGTAGGTTCGCTTGTAGCTGATCAGTGCGAGTAGCGAGTTATGTCCATGCTTCTTGTAATAGCTCGATATGTTGCTCTGGCTCACCTACATCATTGGCCTTGGGTACTTCAGGCACAACCTTCTGAATCTCCGACCAAGCCTCAACAAGTTTTTCCTATACTTTTTCCAGTTTGCATTGGATTTGGAGTTTGTCATGTGCTTCCTGTATTCTGCATGTTTGCGCAACAAATTGTTCCTTCCTTGCAATCTTTATGGATTTCTTGGCCTCTTGAAACCTTTGCTCCAACTGGTCCGTGGATGCCCTGATTAGTCCAAATAAATGTGGTGTTGGCTAGTGTACTAGGTCAATAGATGAAGGAGCTGCTTCGGTGGGTGCTCGCCTCTATAATGGGAGTCCACTAGCCGTTGAATGGTCTAAGTGAGTTTCTACCTCTTCCTTCATTGGTGGCGTTAGTGCGATCCTCAGCCTTAGCTCTGCTAGAAAAAGAGTCAGAACCTCTGTTCTGGCTATGTAGAGTTGCATCAATTCTGCACATTGTTGAGGATTCTGGAGAACCTGATCCATTTGTGCTCGCATGGCTATCGTATCCTGCTCAGTTGTCACTTCTGGTGTGTTGTGCGCATATGGTATATATGGTTCTTCCGGTGCTTCTTCTTGATGTGCCATGATTTCTTTGGCACCCTCACCCTTGGCTGGTGAGGTGATTTCCTGGTTGCTATTGGGTTCTAGATCCTCTCTAGTTCGGGTGTCTTCTTCTTGCATAGAAGACTCAGGTTGCTGTGCCTCGGTGTCTAGATTCAGAACATACGACATCGTGCTCGGATCAGAGGCTTTGGAGTTGGGACCAGAAACTTCTGATATTGGTTTGGGTAATTCTCTGGTTATTTGTAGGGGTCGTCGTTCCACTATCTTTGGGTGATCGAGCTGCATCGGCTCTGAGGTTATTGTTTGATGTGGACTCGTAGTGATGAGGTTTGGTAATTGGAGTGGTGGTGGAGGGTGCTCAATGACAACTGTGGACAAGAGTGTTTAAGGTTCCGAGTCATCCTAAATATCAATGATAGTGGTGGCTTTGGTCTTGGCGTGGGTGCGGGGAGTGGCAGATGCAAGGGGTTGTGGGTTTAGGGGTTTGTTCAACAAGACCCCAATTCTGGTCCTCTTCAACAATGGTTTGGTATTGAGCACAACGCCCAAGATATGGTTAACCTGCGCACCTAACAACATGACATCGTCTGGTAGCTGTCGACGGACCGATCTTTTTCTCTACTCTAACTGCTGTATCTCTTTTCCCCCCTCGGAGTTTGTTTGTACTAGAGCATCTTGCTTCTTCTGTTTGGGGCCTGAACTTGGTCCTTCTCCTGGTTCCTTGTCTTTTTTCTTCAGCAGCTCCGTAGGTAAAATGTAGTGCATTCCTGATTTATGCAGGCTTCATTTGACTCATGGTCATGACATGACTTCCTTATCGAAGGCTTCCTCATCCAAATAGAATGGTAGTATCTTTGTGTGGAAATGTTCCTTGTTGACATGTCTCGGCTAGATGAATGTGTTGTGCTAGTTCATGCTGAAGGCGATATTCCTCATGTTACAATTGAGGAGCTCCCATGGGATGTGCAACCTCTGTGTTGCGTCTATCATAGAATTATACCATTTGGAAAATGCTACATTGTTGAGTGCTGTATTCTCCGAGTCTTGTTTGGATTGCCATGGCTCAAACATCTTCACCATGCACCCCTTATATGGTATTGCTAGTTGTATTCCCACAAGTGGTGTCCATTTGAGAATTGAAAATTCCACAAGTAGGTATCCATAGGTGAAGGTTCCTCCCTTCTCCTGCGCTTCTTCACAATCTACTAGCAACTCCTCCAACAAGAAACTACACCAGTTGAACACTAATCCATTTTCACAAAAGTCGGTGACTAATAATGCATCTAGAGTGCATTATCACTTATATTAAGACCTCATAACCTTTCTGTCTATGATGTAGCAACCAGTTCGGACTATCTCGGGTAGTATTGGTTCAATTACTGCTGTGCATCCACCTCTCTTTGTGCAAAATTTCTTGTATAGGCTAAGATTGCCTTTCTTTTTCCCGTGCTTACTGGGACCCTCTAATCCCTTCGACACATCCTCTCCTTGGGAGGATAGTCCAGTAAGCTGCTAGATGTATTCAACATGAATTGGATACCGCTTATCCAACCATAGACTTCTGTCATGCACCCTGCTTATCAAAAATTTCGTGCGGCACACAATCTTGCCTGTGGTACCGAAGACTGGTAAGTTTCTTAGGTTCATGATGGTCGAGTTAAATAAGTTGATGGATTCTTATTTTAGTACTACTTTCATTCCTCTGACTCCATATGGGACTATATCCTGAAAGATGTTTGTGTGCATCTGTTGGAACAAGGCTGAATCTATGAGGTCAAGGTCGAGAAGTTTTACGTGCTCTACCTTCCCTTTGAATCTATGAGGTCAAGGTCGAGAAGTTTTACGTGCTCTACCTTCCCTTTGAGATCACCCACGATCTCAACTAGGGGGTCACATGACTCATCTGGTACTGCTTCTTTGGTCATGGTTCTTTGGCTTACTGAGGATCTCATCATTCACACTTCTGTGGCATGCAAGAAATAGGGTTACATCTACAACTTTTACAATGATCCCAATTGGTTTGCACTACTGAGTTTGGAAATGGCTATGCTCTTTTTAGAAATAGTACAATCTTGACTGAGTTCTGAGAGGCTTATACTTGGCTTAACGATTATTTTTTTAGTAGTAACTGCTACTCATCATGATCGTATGGACGCAATCCAGGTGTGATTTTTATGATGGGACGATTTAATCAAGGTGAATCCTATTGGTGATCTTGGTATTTACTTATTTGAGTGGAATAGGGACATGGATGATTTGAGACCTTTCTGTTGGACAGGTGGGTGTCCCAGTGTGAACTTCGATGGAATATTGGCATAATGCAACTTTATGGCTTAATGAGTGTTATATGGGGTACCAGAATGGAAATAAAGGTTGTGACTAGACTGAGTTTATGTGGCCTCTAACTCAGATTGGATTTGGATTCATGGCCCCTCCAACCACAAAGGTTGTCCCCGTCATCTTTAATGACTGTCATTAATGGAGTCTCTTATGCTTAAGGTCTTGTACTACTGGGTCATTATTTCTGTATCAACCAACACTTAGACAAAACAAATGAGCTACGTGTTATGGTGAAATACTGCACATATAGACTTTATTAACAGAATCTACAAAATTTCAGAAATAAAACAAAACTCAAATCTATCTATTGTACAAGCTCCTTCATATTGGAGCGACTGTCCTTCTTTCTTAGTCTTGAGACATGTATGGATTCAGTTGAGTTCCATTCACCCATCCCGGTCATAGCACACCATCCAGTTGTGTGAGTCTGACTATTCCTGAGGGTCAAATCTCCGCAACTATGAAGGGTCCCAACCAGTGCATACGTAGTTTGCCAGGATGCTTCTGGTATCGGCTGTCGTAGAGTAACAAATTGTCCCCTTGTGTGAATTCCTTGGTCTTAATGTGTTGGTCATGCAAAGATTTTTGTCTTTCCTTTTCAACCAATTGATGGATTTCTGCTAGAAATCTGGTTTCCTTGAGTTCTTGGAGCTCCGCAAGTCTCCGCGCCACTGATTCCTCTTCTGTCATACATGTGACTTGTGCAATATACAGACTTGGAGTGATGAACTCTATAAGCACCACTACCTCTCTCCCATAGACTAATTGGAACAACGTGTATCTGTCAATTTTCTTTGTGGTTGTCTTGTAGGCCCATAGGACAACTGGAACTCTATCATCCCAGTCCTCCCAGTTTGCGCAATAGACCTTTGTTAGTCCTTTTTCTAGAATCTTGTTGAAGGCTTCGATTGTTCCGTTTCACTGTGGGTGGTATGGACTACTCTTGTGATGCTGGATCATAAATTTTGTTGTGAGTTTTTCTATAGTGATGCTAATGAAATGAGCTCCCTGATCGCTGGTTAGGCTCCTAGGATATCTGAACCGGGTGATGATATTATTGAAAATGAACCTGGTAGCAGTGTTTGTCAAACAATCCTGTACCACTGCTGCTTCTACCCAATGGGTAAGGTAGTCAGTCACGATAATGATGTACCTGGCCTTTGAATGTTTGGCTGTGGGATTGATTGGTCCAATGAAGTCAACTGTCCATTTCTCAAATGCCTGTAGATCTCTAACTAGTTGTAGTGGCATTTCATCTTGGCATGACGAATTTCCCACATGTTGACAAACATCACCCGATCTAGCGTATGCTTTTTCATCCTTGAATAATGTATCCCACCAAAGTCCTACTTGTAGAATTTTATGTGCCATGGCCTTTCCTCCTACGTAGCCTCCTTCAATTCCACTATGGCATTCCCAGAGTATGTCCTTCCTTTCATGATCTAGGATTCATCGTCTGAGGATGCTGTCTAGTCCTAGTTTATACAATTGTCCGACGATCAGCTGGTAGTCTGATTCTCTAATGACCATATGGCGTTTCTGGGTTGCAGAATATGTTTCAGGACAGACCCCTATACTAAGGAAGATTGCTATATCCTCCAGATATTTTGGTATGGCCTCAATCCTGAACAAGTCTGCATCTGGGAGCTGGTCATCCACTGCTGGCCTCAATCCTGAACAAGTCTGCATCTGGGAGCTGGTCATCCACTGCTCTGCCACTTTATACTGACTCTAGCCTGGATAGATGGTCGGGTTTGATGTTGCATCGTCCCGGCTTGATGATGACTTCAAAGGAAAATTCCTAAAATAAAAACAACCATCTACAAACTCTCCCTTCCAACATAGGTTTATTAACTAGGTATTTCAATGTGAAATGATCAGTAAAGAATTTGAAGTGAGATCCTAATTGATAATGTCTAAATTTATGTAAAGAAGAAATCATTGCTAAGCCTTCCCTTTCTGTTGTTGTGTAGTTTAGTTCTGCTTGTGACAACTTTTGAATCACAAAATAGATAGGGTGATCCATAGCTCCATCTTCAGGTTGCGTTAAGATAGCTCCTAAGGCAATTTCAGAAGCATCTACATGGACGTGAAATTCCTTTTCCCAGTTTGGGAATATCAGAATCAGTGCTGTAATAAGTTTCTCCTTAAGTATCTCAATTGATTTATCACATTCGGGAGTCCATTTGAATGGTTCATCCTTTTTCAGGAGGTTTTCCAGAGGTGCAGTAATGTTGGCATATATTTGAATGAACCTGCGGTAGTAACCTGTCTGTCCTAGTGTGGAGTGCAACTATTTAGCACTCCTAGGTGGTGTCATATTCACAATGGCCGCAAATTTGGCTGGGTCTACCAATACTCCTTCTCGGCAAACTATGTGGTCCAATAGATTTCCATGTGGGACATAGAAGATACACTTTCTGATATTTAATGAGATTTGCAATTCTCTGCATCTGTCAAACATTAGCCTTAGAAATGCTACATGTTTCTTAAGCAGGCCTTATATTGTATAACATCCATATATACTTCTATAAATTTGTGAATGAATTCTCTAAAGGCTTCTATCACAATCCCGGAGAAAACTGCAGGGGCGTTCTTTAAACCAAATGGCATTACATTGTATGCAAAAGATCCCCATTCTGTAATGAACGTGGTCTTTCCTTTATCTTCTTCAGCAATATTGACTTGATGGTATCCTGAAAATCCATCTGTGAATGAGTATGCTTCCTTCCCCGCAACTTGTTCTAGCACCTCATCGGTAAAGAGTGTTGAGAAATGGTCGTGCACATAGGAAGAGTTGAGGTTTCTGTAGTCCACACAAACTCTAATAGCCTCGGTGTCTTTATTGCTTTGAATGAATATCATGATGACCCACTCTAATTCTTCTATCGCAAAAATAAGACCTGCTTCTAACATCTTATCAATCTCCTTCTTAACTTTCTCTTTTAATCTTGGGTTAAGATGGTATAGTCTATGTCTGACAGGCTTGGATCCTGGTTTTAAATCAATCTTCATTTCTCCCATGACTCCTTTGATTCCCTTTAATTCTGAAAATTAATTCTGAAAAAGTCTTTGGGAACAAATCCTCATATTCCCTCAGTAAACTTTGTATTTCTTGGCTGGCTTTCTCATCCCAATAATCTCCCACCATAGATATCTTGGGTTGCTCTTCGGTACTTATGTTAAGTCTATGAAATTTTAATGGGTGATTGTAGGAACTATTAGTCTGGCTAGGTATGGTTTTCTGGATTTCTTTGCTCCCCTCTGTCTCTTTAATGGCTATGTTTCTTAGTTATTCTAATTCATCTAGGCTTTCTGAATCTTTTCTAATCTGATAACATTCTATAGGCTTGTCAGTCGATGGTAAGTGGAGTTTGGTTTGACGTTCTTGGGTATGCTTGGGGCATACTACAAAGTTTGATCTCTTATTAATATTGGTTGTAAAAAGAAGTTCTTTAATCTCTTGCAGGGCTAGCTCAAGCTTAGGGTACTTACTTGTGAATGAGAAGTCCTTGCAAAATTGAGCTGCCAGTGTCTGCCAGTCACTGGTCTATCTTCTGGTTTCCTCATGTATGAACCAAGCTTTTGGGATTAGGCATAGAGAGTGGGGAAATACCTGAACCCGGAAGTGAGAGGGTATCTCCACAACCTACCACTGTGTCGCGCACTGTTGAATGTGTATCCTAGGATCTGATTCTCCACTGAACGATTGTGTAGCTTGGAAATCCATCTATATCTCTGATTCCGACTGCTCTTTATTATAGAACCTATACTTGATAGCTTGCTTCACTTCATCCCAAGTTTTGAGTATGGATTTATGAGTGGCCCACCATTTGGCAGGGGTATCCTGAAAGGATATATCTAGTACCAAGATTCTTTGATCTTCTCTCACATTCTCTTCCATATTCTGCAAAAAATTATTTAGATTTGAGGTACCATCATATACTTTGTGTTCTCTAACTTCGTTCCCAACCCATCTGGTCATTCTGATAGTTGCACATCTTCTTGAGAATATTTCGTGCGAACCTTGTTGCCAACTATCAAAAGCCAGTTCTGAATCTTCTTCTGCTGACTATATACTTCTACAACTTACTGATCCATCAGTATTAGGGTTTATATAATCATTTCTTGTCCCCGCTGTTACAATGTACAACTGGTCTAGGTATTCTCCCTCCATATTATTGTCTATTGGTTCTGTGTACCTGGGTCCTATATATGGATCCAAAGGTTGAACTGCCTTGATTCCCTCAACTTCAAAAGTCATGGTATCTTTCTTTAAATCGATTACTGCGTAATTTTCATAGGCCCAATCGATGCCAAGTAGTGCAGGGTAGGGGTCTTTGTCTCCCATGATCTCAATGACTTCAAAGTCAACTACTTTTTTTACTCCTGCTACATAGATTTCCACATTCTCCAGCCTTCCTATGGGGAAGATACAATATTGATTTTCCATCCTTAGCTGAATTGGGGAATATGCCAGTCTCATTTTTCCTAAGTCTTCCCAAGTATTCTTAGGCAGAATGTTCACATTTGACCCTAGGTCCAACATGATGTCTTTAATTTCGAAGTCATCTAACTGGGCTATCAGTCGAAATTATTTTCTAGTTCATACTTTTCTTCATTGTACTCACTGAGTACTCTTCTCAAGAAGGTTAGCCCTTATCCATGCTTCTGAGGGTTCCTCATTCCCTAAAACTAGGTACAACACATTGCGCAACTTTTCTGTTAGTTGGTCATTCCCTAGAATTTCGGAGAATAATTGAAACCAAAGATCAACTGTGTTTTGGGGTTGCTCAGACTGTCTTGGTATGACTACAAGGTTTCTAGGTGCAGGGGGTGAAGCGATGACTTGCACCATCTTAGGGTAAACAGTCAGTTGGGGGGGTTCTCTTGCATTTCATGACTAGGAATATTCTGGAATACTTCTATGGCATGTTTAAAGAACAAATTTTTCTTTAGGGGGTCATACCTGTCTCCCTTAGGTGTTGCTTTCTAGATTTGAGGTAGAGCATCAACATCAACTCTTGTCTTTGCTCTTCCTCGAGTAACGATATTAAGGTTGGGGAATTGTCCCTTAGAAATCCTCTTGATCTCTGAACTGATAAGGTTAGTTCCTCTTTGTCATACTCTATCTTCCCACTTTGCAATTAACTTTGGGCAGTCTTCAGTTGCGTGTCCATTGGTTCTATAGTGAGAGCACCATGGGTGCCTTGGATGAGGAAAATCTCTAGCCAAGTGACCTAGGTCGTCGCAGTTATAATATATGCTTGGTCCTCATCCCCCAGTTCTTCCTCCTCTGAAATCTCCTCCAGCTCCACCTCCTCAACCTCTTCTTGGTCCCTGAGGGTTTTCATTCACCCTGAATGTTTTTCGGTCTAATCTATCTGCAAGTGCGTCCATCGCTCTACATTGATTGGTAGTATGCGTAATGCATGCGTAGAACTCACAGTGTACTATGTTTGGTATTGTCAAATATTTCTTCATTATGGGGCAATGTCTTGGCCCATGGCCATGGATTCGACAGATTTCACAATATTCTACTGTGGGTGCTGCTTGGCCTTCTAGGAAAGCATGATATGGGGAGGGGTTATGGAATGATGAATTCATTGACACTTGCGCAAATCCTCCCAGGGGTCCTAGTGGGGTTACCATCATATTCTGAGGAGGTCCCATTCCCCTCATTCTTGAAAATTCATTTTCTAGATGACCTTCTGTATAAAATCCAGTGCACCAAACCTATGGTCGTCCTGGTCTGGGTATCATCAAATCCTAAATATTTTCTGTCAGTGTCGGTATCTTCCCTTGTAGTTGCATTAGATTCACATCTACTGGGGGTTGGGTTTCTCTCAGGCTCCCAGGGTATCCCGCCATGGCTTCAATCTTCATCGATTGTTCCAAGGCATTTGTTAACGTGGCTATTAGCCATTGCATTATCGGAATCCCAGTAAGAGGAAACAAACCCTAAATGTACCACTCCCTTTGATGTTCTTCATGTATTGGATGTGCCAACCTCCCTATGGCATATTTAAACTTATAGCTATACTCCCAGGCTGATTTTCCTTCCCTCTACTGGATCTCGTGCAACTCAGACAGAGCCTGTTGTTCTGACTGAGGTAGTTTGAATTCTGCTATAAACCTCATCCGTACCTGATCAAGTGTGAACACTTGAACTTGAGTCCCTGGCACTCCTGGTTCAATGATCTTCATGTACCACTTGAGAGCGTGACCTCTCAAGGTAGTCTGGAATTCGACTAGCTTATTCACATCCAGAGTCCCTCTGGATCTCCAGATTGCTTCGCAAAGGAACCAATGATGCTCAATGTCTTCATCTCCCTTTCCCCAAAATTATGGGTATTGGGAAATCGAACCTCCTGCATGGCTGGCCATTGCTGATCCTGTTGTTTGTATCAATGTGAACCCTAATGGTCCCACTTTTGATCTACCAAGAGATCCCAATATCCTCCCTGTACCCGAACTTCTTGGTTTTGACTGACTAACTAATTGTATTGGAACATAACTAGCATGAGAAGGTAGTATCAGACTTACTACTTGTATAGAAGGCACTTGGGGTATGGGTGAGAACTCTGGAGCTTCTTGGAGCCTCTTTATCCAGTGAAAAAATTCTTCCGGGAATTTAACCTAGAAAATCTCATATTGGTCGCTTGATCTTTCTGAGTAGAAGATTGCTTCGTGAGTGTTTTCCACTAACTTTCTCCTTAGTTCCACTTCTTTCCATATGAAGGCATCACAAATCCTTTCCCACCATTGATCAATGCCAGATCTATGGATCGATGACAACATTCTCCCTACATGTTCCCTTTTAACGCAAGTCCCGACAACGAAATCTTTTTTTTGGCACGAATTTGATTAGACTAGGGTCCTTCTCAGGTTGCCAACAAAAGCCATCGTGTAGTCTAGAGCGCTGGAATTTTCATCTCCTTTGAAGAGAAGAAGTCTCAGCCGAAGCGCTGCCGAGACAGATAGATAGGGAAGGGTAGGGAGAAGACTAAAGAGGATCCATAGAGATAGATAGGGAAGGGTAGGGAGAAGACTAAAGAGGATCCATAGAGCATTCATAACTCATTCATGTTCTTGTGAAAGAGACATTAACAGATATGAAACACATAAATTCAAGAATCCAAACTACTTACATTGCAAGCAGGAATTTAAACGGTGAACCATCAAATAGAACTCATAAACCATAAGGAAATACTGTAATGCATAAGTAAGCATAGAAAGACGCAACATATTTTGAAATTCGGTCCTGCTTCATATTATCTTTTGGATCTTTCTCTCATTACAAACTCAAAATTACACAACAAGGCTCCTTACAGACTCTTGGCTCAGGACTCATGCCACAGAGCTCTAATTCTCCAATTGATAGGTCCCATTCATTATAGACTCATCATTGTCTACTTCTGACTTACAACAATTATCAACAACTAATCCCAAAATCTGGGTGACTCTGAC
>CBVK0104272243.1:0-22699 GCA_900067695.1 Picea abies
CCATGCATTTCCATGTCTTCTTTGGTAATACATTCACTTTGGATCCTAGACCCAGTATAATGTCTCCCATATTGAAATCCCCAATGTTAGCATTCAATGTAAATTCCCTACTCGTTCTTCTTCTTGTGTGTAGGTGATTAATTGTTTTTGGTTCTAGATTTTCTTCCATCTCGCTGCTACATTTCTCTAGTATGTTTTGCAATATTTTCACATATGAGGGATCACTTAATACTTTCACACATGATTTCAAAAAGAATTTGATTGTACTTACTTGTCCCATGGGTTGCATCCCATTGGTATGATCCAATGATGGGGACATCTCATATTCTGGTGCTTCTTTTTTTCGCTGCGCAGTTGAAGTCGACACTATGTTCTCCTTCTGAAATTCTTGTTTGGCCTCTTTAAAGATATCCTTTTCCTTTTGCGTGTCAAACTAATGCCTTGCTTCAATGTTCTACTTTATCTATTGGTTCTGCGCTGGTTCCTGTCGAACTGCGTCATTTCCTATTTTCATTCCTCCATGAGTGACTATATTGATGTTTTGTCTGTCATCCCTTCCTCTTTAAAGATATCCTTTTCCTTTTGCGTGTCAAACTAATGCCTTGCTTCAATGTTCTACTTTATCTATTGGTTCTGCGCTGGTTCCTGTCGAACTGCGTCATTTCCTATTTTCATTCCTCCATGAGTGACTATATTGATGTTTTGTCTGTCATCCCTTGCTTTGGCTGAAATCCACTGAACATTCTGATTGTTCTGGGTCCTCTTTTCCTGAATCTTTACTAGTAATGTCAAAAATTCCACGGTATCATGGTCCGATGCGTGACAATACATACAAGTCGCTGGTGGTAGTGGACATGCCCGTGCATAATGTCCCAGTTTTTTACAATTGTGACATGTGATTGGTCCTCTACCTCATTCAGAACCTCCTCTGGTTCATCCTCCTCCTCTATAGCCTGCTCGATCACCTCTCGGTGCATTATACCGTGGCGCCTGATTATACTGTGTTGTATTATACTGTGGCTGTGTCGGGTTGTACTGCGGTTGCACGTTATTGTATGGGTTTTGCGCAGTGTTGTATGGAGCTAGAACCTGGTTAAACTATGGTGCTTCTTGCCCAGTCATCATTTCGGCCTGTACTCTATATGCATCTGATGTTCTTTCTCACATCAGCTCCATAGTTCTGTAATCTTGATCATCATGGCCCACTGACTTACAAAAGGTGCAATATGAACTCTTTGGGACTGTCTGGTATTTCTGCATCATCGTGCAGTGATAAGGGTCATGACTTGGTTTCTTGCAAATTTCGCACCATAGTCCTCCCGGTGGTAATGAACTTGGCATTCTTGCTGCCATATACTGTGTGAATGTTGGGCATTCTTTCTTGTGGTGTCCTTTCGTCCTGCATGTGGTGCACCGAACAACTTCTCGTTTTTCCTTGTTCTTATTCTGGTTCAACTGAAATGTTAGATTCTTCAAATCTCCTTCAATTCTTTGATAGTTGGGTATGTCTGCTGGTACTGGTTTTCTTCCAGTTGCAAGGCTGCCTTCAGAGCCTCTGCCTGCGTCTGAAATTTCTGTTGTCGTAAAGGATATTTTAAGTGTGGTAGTAGTGAGTTGACAAACAGGTGTCGATGTTTCATATCACTCATAAGGTATTTTAACTTTCCCTTCAGTCGCTTGAATCTATGATCGATCTCCCATACATAATCTCTTGGTTTCTGTCTTATTTCGATCATCTCGTTCATGTGCCGATCCTTTGAGCTTGGCTTTTGGAACTCATTTATTAGTAACTTCTTAATGTACCAGTCTAGTGCATGGTCTCTTAGCATAATCGCTAGCTACGCGAGTTTGGTATATTCATCAGTGATCTGTTTTGCTTCCCATATATTTTCACAAATGAACAAATGCTTCTCAGGGTCTTCTGTTGCTTCTCCGCAAAATTCTAGTAATCTGATGGTGGGATCGTGTCCTGCCATTGTGAAAACTGAACTACTACCTCTTTTGCGCGGTGTAGATACTTGACTAGTATTGTCTGAACTAGATCCTCCAGTTGTTTCTCCTTGTGTAGATGTGCTTCCTACTGTCAGAATTCCTCCGAACTTCGGTTGTCTAAATGGTGGTGTTCTCTTTGGTGTATTAGTCGCACACGGGTTTATGGGTTCCACATTGACATTAATATGGATAGGATGGATTCCTTCTCCTCCCATTCTTGGACCTCTCATCTTCCTCTTGTATGTTGCACGCGGGATTTCCTCAATCTGCTCCACCGCCCGGATATCCTTTACCTCTTCCTCATCACTAGCCAACCCCTCCCTCGCGGCTACGACTCTCTTATTTCTATTCACCTTATATTGGTAGGGTACTCCACTACGCATCGTTCCTTATTTCTATTCACCTTATATTGGTAGGGTACTCCACTACGCATCGTTCCCGATGACACCAAGATCCACTTTATCTGGTCTTCATCCATCAAGATTGGGTCCAAGGGTTCCTCCTCATTCTTTCCTTTATCCTTACCTCCTTCCATTTATCCTCTCTCTGTCAATGTTTCCCCCCTTCCCCCATGCATGCAGGGAAGTTTAGCTGTCTGATTCCATTGTCATTACACTTTTGTTATATAGCAGTATCTTAATAGAAGTATACAAGGATCAAATGTACCTTCCTTGAGGTCCACATAGAAATTCTTGCTCTATTGCATTTTATGACTTCATTGTGTCAACTACAAACTTTATGATGAAGCCTGCCACAATACTGTCAAGCCAAAAGTCTACTGCGCAGGTGAATTTGTTGTTTACCTGCTGTAACTACTCAATTTGTACTGGGGTCCAATATAGTTGTTGAATCCAATTTTTCATGTGGTTATCCTTCAACCTTAGTATCCGCTCCTATAGTAGATGCAGAAAATCACAAAAAAAGACTTTGTGTAAATAAGTAAATACGTATTTATCCAGATATTTGTGAGGTGTGATTTTAGGGTTTCTATTTTATTTTTGTGCAAACTCTAGCTCTTTGGTTCTCAACTAGCCTTCGATTTTTGATTTCATGGGGTTCCAAGGTCTCAACATTCCCTTATAATGGCTCATTTCTCTCTTGTTTCGCTTGTTCTTTTCTCGTTCAATCTATCTCATCTACTCAATCCTTTCTTGTTCCTATTCACATGGCAACGAAACCATTTGTTGGTTTCTACTAGCTTATTCTTCTTTCTTGACCATCTAAGTTATTGACCCAGGGTTCATGTCTCTTAAGTTTCAAACAAAGATTCTAAAACTATCGGCCCTCCTGGTAAACGAGAAGGCAACACAGTACAAAGAATGCACTGCATAGTCTCACTCGAGATAGCTTTAAATGGGTGGTTGTAAGACTCATGTGTTTACAGCTTAGGATTGGGTATGATATAGGGGTTTATTATTTAGATCCATGTACTATGAATTGTGATTGCAATATACTATTATTCATGGGTGTGCATTTACAATTCCCAGTTTATTTCTCGAACAACATAATCGTATTCCATAACAATGTATTAACTCATTCATTAAGAATAGCAATTAACTACTGAAAGAAAGTAAAGATATGCATGCATTCATCACATTACACAAATATTACCATGCTTCACCCCCTTCTGGGCTACATCCATAAATATTTGGCTCTTGTCTCTTTTATTATGGTAGTTCTACATTTCCAGCGCTGTGTGCTTACAATTCTCCTTAGATGGGTAAGATATATAAGACATGAACTAGATCACACCAGGCTCCATAGACTACGATCTAATCCTCAGATCTTCCTTATCTCCTCTTTTATTATCTCAACAGATTACAAAAATGGTTCATAACAGTATTACATAATGCATCAATTTGTATGTAACTATGATGGATTATTACAAAAGATGAACTAATACAAAAACCCCAAACCTCTATATGGTTCCTATGTATCTATATTTATATCTATCGGGCTCTTCATCCATTTACAACATATAACCAAAAACCTAACCCTATCGATGTTAGGTCTTCCTCCCATGCACGCGTGTTTTTATTCCTCCATCTTTCTCTTTCCTTGTGCACGCTTTCTTGCATGCACGCGTGTTGTTCTTCCTCCAACTATTACTTCAGTTTCTGCACGCTTTCTTACCCACAATCATACTTCTTTCCACTTCAGCCTGGTGCCAACATCGGGTATGCAAAGTAATCATAGACGGTGGGAGTACTAATAATATGGTATCCATGGATATGGTGGAAAAATGAAACTGGAGAAAACTGCACATTTGAACCCGTACAAGGTATCGTGGCTGCATAAAGGACACCAAGTAATGGTAATTCAACAATGTAAAATTGAATTTAAAATAGTTGGTTATAGAGATGAAATTATATTTGATGTTATACCCATGGACATTTGTCATGTTCTGTTGGGAACACTGTGGAAATATGACAGGAATGTCATACATGATGGGAGAAAAAATACCTATACACTTGAGAAGAATGGGCGTAAGCATATGTTGATGATAATAGAAGACAAAGGATTCAATGAAGAATCTAGTCCTAGCATACTTCTCATGAGTGGGAAGGAATTATTGAAATAAGTGAAGAAGGAACAAGAAATGCAATTTGTTGTTGTGAGAAAGCCGAGATTCATCCTTACAAACACATCTATGGATGATTTTCCTATGGAAATTCAGGATTTGTTGGATGAGTTACCTCACTCTTTACTGGCCATAAGGAGTATCAGTCACCATATCAACCTTATTCCAGGAGCAAGTTTTCCAAATAAAGTAGCATACATGTTGACACCTCAAGAGAATGAAGAGGTCAAGAATCATGTCCAAGAATTGTTGGATAAAGGTTTGGTCAGGGAAAGTTTGAGCCCATGCGTAGTACCAACTGTGTTGAGTCCAAAGAAGGATGGAGCTTGGATAATGTGCATAGATTCAAGAGCCATGAACAAAATAACTATCAGGTATAGATTTCCTTTACCCATAATGGATGATATAATGGATTGCTTAAGTGGAGAAAATTATTTTTCCAAGATAGACTTGAAGAGTGGCTATCATCAAATAAAGATGAGAGAAGGAGATGAATGGAAGACAACATTAAAAAAAATGAAGGATTGTATGAGTGGTTAGTTATGCCATTTGGCTTAACCAATAATGATCCAAGTACATTTACGAGGTTGATGAATGAAGTACTTAAACATTTTATTGCTAATTTCATGATTTTGTATTTGAATGATATTCTAGTATTCAGTAAGACTGAATAGGAGAATTTGAGGCACTTAAAGATGGTGTTGAGGAGGTTACAACAAGAGAAGTTGTTGGTGGATCTAAAAAAATGTTCTTTCATGAAAACATAACTTACATATCTGGTTTTTGTAATCTCTTCAAATGAGTTGAAGATGGATCCAAATAAGGTGAGGGAAATCAGAGAATGGATTTCTCCAAGAATTGTGTTCGAGGTAAGAAGTTTTCATGGGTTAGAGAGTTTTTATAGGAAATTCATCAGGAATTTCAACAGTATTTGTGCACCCATACTGGACACCATAAAGAAAAAACATGGATCTTTTAATTGGACAGACGAGGTTGAAAAAGGATTCAGATTATTGAAGGAGAAGATAACAAAGGAACCAATTTTGGTTCTGCCAAATTTTAAGAAAAGTTTGCAAGTTAAATGTGATGCTAGTGGAGTAGCCATTGGTGCAGTTTTAAGTCAGGACAATAAGCCTGTCGCTTATTTTAGTGAGAAACTGAATGATGTCAAGAGAAAGTATTCCACATATGATAAGGAATTTTATGTTGTGATTCAAGCCTTGAATAAATGGAGACATGATCTTATCTCGAAGGAGTTTCTCTTGTATTTAGACAACCAGGATTTACAGTTTATAACCAGACAAGAGAAGTTGAATCAGAGGCATGCCAAATGGGTAGAATTCATGCAGAATTTTACTTTTGTTATCAAACATATTAGTGGTAGCTCTAACAAATTTACAGATTCTTTGAGCAGGAGATGTTTGATTTTACAGGAACTTCAAGTGGAGACCTTGGGATATGAACACCTCAAGGAGATGTACCAAGAAGACCTATATTTTAAGGAAACTTATGAAGCATGTGATAACCCTTTTCTAAGGAACATAAGTCAGTGGATGGAATATATGATCCAAGATGGACTGTTGTTCAAAGGAATCCAATTGTGTATCCTAAAGTACTCAATGAGGGATAACTTTCTAAAGGAGAAGCATAGTGGAGGTTTGGTTGGACATTTTGGCCATGATAAGACTTATGCACAGCTAATTTATTCATACCATTGGCCAGTTATGAGATCTGATGTGAAGAAATTCATGGACAGATGAAAAGTCTGCCAGTATGCTAAAGGAAGGCAGAAGAACATTGGGCTATATCAACCATTTCCTATTCCAAACAAGTAGTGGGATTCCATAAGCATGGAAAGACAGTGCAAGAGCTCATGTAAAGGAGTCCATGAATCTTTTTTCCTGAGGAGTATGATGTAGAAGCATCACCATCAACATTCAAAGAAGACATACAGAGGATATCTCATCATCCAACATGCATTTCAAATGTTGGTTTTGATCCCAAGGAGGGTGCATCAGCATAAATTTTTGAATGCATTGAAATCAAAGACCTTTTTAAAATATTTTGAGGTTGAAATCATTGTAAACAATCCAAGAGATTGTATTTTCTTTAATGAAATATAGGATTTTACAAATACTGAGCATCAAATCATATCTGATTTTCATTCACATTTATTGTAATAATCCTTATTAGATGAATGTCTTAATTGTAATAAGATAGTATTAACGTAGGTTGGATGGAAGGCTCGTGAATCCTCTCGTTTATAAATATATGTAATCTATGCCTAAATGAGGATCTTGAATCTTATTGTAAAGGTTGTTTATTATTATTATTATAGAGAGTCGCTTTGTTGCTAAGAGTTATGAAGAAGGAGCAGAGAGTTGTAATAACTCATGTACATATTTTTCTGAATGAATATAAACATGGAGGTTTGATTCCAAATGTATGGTGTTGTTTGTATCTGATTTAATTGAGTACATGATATGCTTTTTGTTTTATATGTTTTATATTCTTGATTGTGCATTTCATGATTAAGTGTGTGAACCTTTGATGTTTCATAATTTTCAATTGTTTCTCTTTTGAAACTCTGGTACGAGGAGTGTACAGTTCCTGCAAGGAGTGCAAATGCAAAGTCATGTCTAACTTAGTAGCTCAGAAGAGATAGTGTTAAGCTTTGTAGGAGAAAGTGAAAGGAGTGCACAGATACTCAATGGAGTATAGAAATTGGAGAAGACCTGTGCAAGGTGTGCATCAGGCCGACACTTAGTCAAACTATTGAGGAAGTCTCAAGGGAGATGAACACAAGGAGTTTGTAGGGATATTTTCAAAAAATCTCTACGTATTCAAAGCCTTCAGAAGTTTAGAGGACACAAGTAGTGCACCAAAGGTTCAAATCACCTCAAGTGATCAAGATCAAGAGAAATAGTAGAAAAACTTGCCTTGAAGGGAGAGTTTTATCCCATTTGAGAGTTGAGTGGAAAAGATCCAGTCGGGGAAATTCAGGATATGTTTTGACTATCATATCTGGAGAAGTAGCATAGATTTTAAACCCTTGAAGTCCTTCGGACTTCGTGATTTTGAAAGTTTTTTTGTGTTGGGAGTAAAAGAGATGGAACTCCCAAAGTTATGGAGTCTGAAATCGATCTGGACTATTGATCAGAGGAGGACACAAGTTTGCAAATAAGGCAGGGACCAAAAGTTTGACTATCCAGAAGAACTGGGGCGTAGTCATAAAAATTCATGAGATTCCCAAAGTCTCAAATCCTGGAATAATTCCTAATCATTGATATACAGGGGACACATGGCACTAGATCCATCAGTTCAGAGGCTTGGTGCTTCAGAATGATCGAGGTATAAACCTCTTGTAGTTGAGAACTCTCGAAGGCTAGAGTTAATCTTGACCATTGGTCAGAGAGGGACACGTGGAGAGAATATATGGTATCTGATATTTCATATTTCGGAACTTGTAAGGGGATTGTGTTGTGAAGACACTCAAAGTTTCGAAGCCCAGAATAGATCTGAGCCATCCATCCACCAGGATGCGTGGACCATCAATTGTGATCCTTCGCAAGCTTTCCTGATCGACACTTCGGGGAATTTGATGTGTGGTGCTTTGAAAATCTCTGAAGTTCAGAGTTGTAGAGTTTATGGGAGTTGTCGATCTTAGGAAAGTAATAGACTATCCAATCTATTGGTTAGAAGTTTGATGCTCGGGAGTGTAGTGTGTTGGAGTGGGAGAAACCTCTGAAGCCTGAAATTTCAAATTTCTTTCCAACTGTAAGATAATGGAGGGATTTGTGGACTGTTGATCCCCACCATTGTTCGGTGATCCATGAATTCATCATTCGGGAGGAAATTCGTGTTTTTCTATTGGAGCTCCTGAATCCCATGGCTTTGAAGTCCCGAAAGTTTTAGAAAAGGGAAGTTTGGCCCACAGTTTTGGCCCAAAGTCACGTGGAGGACTCTGTTGGTGAATCAGGACCCTCGTATCTTTAGTAAAGGACATGTAAATAAGAATTTTTAGGGCTCAGCAAGGGCCCGATAGCTTATTCAACTCCTAAATTGGAATGATCCTAGACTGGGAGGTCACGCACACCCTAGGAGGTGGTGGGGGTCTACATCACATAACATACCAATGTATACCATTACCATACCATACCATACCATTGAATACCAATACAATGGAAATGGAAATGGAAATGGAAATGATATGATATGGTATTGTATGCCATATACCATGCCATACCATGCAATGCATGTGGTACCATATCATACCATTGCCAATGCATACCATACAATGGAAAGTAAATGCATACCATTTCCATTTCCAATGCCAATGCATACCATACCATTTCCATTTCCAATGAATACCATACCATACCATACCATTTCCATGCAATTCATACCATACCAATGCAATGCATACCATATCATACCATATCATACCATTTCATACCTTACCAATGGATACCATTTCCATACCATACCATTGCATACCAATACAATGGCAATGGAAATGGTATGGTATGAATTGGCATTGGCAATGGAAATGGTATGGTATGGTATGGTATGCATTGGCATTGGAAATGGAAATGCATACTATACCATAACATTTCCATTTCCATTTCGAATGCCAATTCATACCATACCATACCATACCATTTCCATTGCCATTGTATTGGTATGCAATGGTATGGTCTGGAAATGGTATGCATTGGTATGGTATGGTATGGAAATGGTATCCATTGGTACCATACTATACCATTTCCAATGCATACCATACCATACCATTTCCAATGCATACCATACAAGGAAATGGCAAGACAAAGCATACCATTGTCATTTACATTGCCAATGAATACCATACCATGCCATACCATACCATGCCATACCATACCATACCATTCCATGCCATACCATACCATACCAATGCATACCATTTCCATACCATACCATTGCATACCAATACAATGGAAATGGAAATGATAATGGTATGGTATGGTATACATTGGAATTGGAAATCACAATGCATACCATTCCATACCACAACATTTTCATTGACATTGCACATGCCAATGCATACCATACCATACCATTTCCAATGCATACCATACAAGGCAATGACACATGGTACTCCCATGTCATTAGGATTTCATTCTCCTCTCCCCTCTTTCAAGAAAGGACTACGGTGATCAATGGTGGAGACTAACTCTCACCCAGATCAACGGTCCTCATTTTTCCTTTTAGGATCTTCATCGTCGGTGACAATTCTTGGGCACAACACTCACTTCACCCATATTCTATACCCCAATGATGATGCATCTGGAACCAATGGTTTAGATCTCATCAAAGTCTCCTCCACTGAATCAATGGTCCTTGTCCCATCTCTAGAAATTCATCGTTGTCGGTGGAATTCACATGAGTCCCAACACTCGATCTTCCTCGACCATGATTCTTTCCCCCAATTAAGGGATAAGATATTGCAACCTATGATCTAACAACTAGGATTTAAATTGAATACCTAAGGGTCCACCACACCCAAATGGACCCACTTTCATCCCATCAACCATTCGGTTGGTGACACCTGTCACACTTAGAGACATGTTGGTTGCTAATATATCATATCACATCGTTATGACATATCCATCCCCTTTCTCACTTAACGAGGCCTAGAATAATCTATTATGGAGATTAACTCTCACCTATGTGCCGATCGCCAACTCTCATTTCCCACTTATCCTTTATCATCGTCATCACTCTCTAGAAATCACTCAACCTCACCAACCTCCTACCCCCGACAAAAATGCCACTGACATCAATGGTCCAGATGTCATCAAGGTCACTCCCAATAGATCAACGATTCACATTTCCTCTCAGGGTTTTCATTGTCATCGTCATCGAAACTCCTCATTCCCAACTCTTGGTCCATCTAAGGGATCATTCTCACAACAACAATACCTTTCCAATAAGGGGATATGATTTACTTACATCTCGATCTAATAATCACTATTACTCAATGATTTCAATGGGATTAAACAGTTATAAGATGTATGTTTGGACTTAGCAGTCCTACAGTCTCACGTTGCATCATCTTGTGATGGTTCCTAACTCAAATACCCTAGGTTCTTAATCTAGTTACAAAAACAATAAGCCTACCCCATGACATCCAAACAGAGGATTCAATTCCTCATGAAGGTTATATGTTAAGGAGAAGGGAAGGATACGGTGTTTATCAACCTTCTTGGGCCTCCAACACATAAACAATATAATTACTTCATTATTCCATTTAAGGGAGATTTAAGTATTGCATCCCCCTCAAGAATTATCATTTTTTTCATATGGGTTTGGTTCCCTTTCTCTAGGAACCCATTATTACTTTATATATATATATATATATAATCAATTGTGCAAGGCATGCACCAATATCATAGTCCCACAATCATTCAAATGCAGTAATTTTCCAATGGTACAATATCCATCCCATATATAAGGCATGCACACCTACAATACAATCACATGCACCCAGTCAATCATGTTAATTCAATTACACAGAGTGTAAGGAATACTTATCTATTACAATATGCAAACAACCAATTGACTTTGGGCGTAAGCCCTTCCACCCAACTATAGCATTAGATGCACTCAAGCTCTGCACTCTGGCCATCTCTGTGACAAGCCATGATATCACCAGGGAATTCACTTAGGTTCTCGGGGAGATTGGTATGTGAATGTCACTCTCTTTCACACCACTCTTGGTAAGGATTTTAATCATACCCACCTAGCCCAAGCATCTTTGATGTTTATCGGATGCCCTCCCTAGCATCAAGCTTGTGCCCTTCTCAGCTCAAGTTGGGATCTTGGACTCTTAGGAAAACTTGTACAATTGTGCCTCCAAGATTTTCTAATGTTTCTTCCTTCACAACATTATTTTTCTATAGGTATTTCTCTTAGACCAAATTTCTAGGTTCATCTTCTCCAAAAGATATGAATCTATAGCTCTCTCACTCTGGTTATCTTCCCCTCTATATTTTCTTGTGTGTGTTTATTGTCTAGCCAACATTTCACTCCTTTCGATCTTCTACAGACCTATAAAAGAAGAACTTGAGACCCTCCTGAGTTCTCTCTTTCACTGGAACTACCCCTTCACATTCTCCCCCCATTCATCCCCTTGCACACAACTACTTGGGAAGGTTCTTGACCTGTCCCCTTGTTTCCTTTTGTCAAAAGCAATTGGATTCAACTAGGAAACATAGTGGTGGTAATATGTGGTACCTTTAGCTGAAATCTTGTGTTTTCCTAACCAAATCTCCCATACTTGTATTCATTGGAGTAGTTGTTTGTCCAACTACCAACCCCCCCTTCCATTCACTAATTTTGTCTTGAAATTAGGGTAAAGGGAAAAAAATAGTTCTAAATCAAGGAGGATTGGGTCATATTAGCATGATGGACCCATTCTCTAGGTTTCCTCACTCTTTCCTCTAGTGGTATCATGGTCAATACTCAAGGCTTCACCCATCATTCAATTGGTTGGAATTTTTCCAATTTAGTAATAACACAATTACAATGCTCATATGTCATTGCATGGAAATCATTAATTATGAGTATTTACATATAATCAAGGGTTTATATGAGGGGTTTATTACAATCCCATCCTCTTTCAAAGTAACATCATCCGTGTTGTTCTTCTCAGCAACACCTTCCATGTGTTTATCTTTCAACTACCTTAGCATTATCTTCTTTTTCCTCATAGCCTGGTCCTCACTCGGACTATGGAATTTCAGAACATGCCTACAACAATTTCAAACAACAAGCATATTAATCCCAATTTTATGAAAAAACATTGATGTTCATAGTTCAAGAGGAATAATACATTAGCACAATACTTATTTGTGCAGTTCATGGATCTACATCCATATAGATGTCTCATTAACATGGATCATTTTTTTCCTTGACATAACCATTGTTCGCATGATCCCAAATCAACAGATAATAAGATTTATCGAAGTCTCCTCTTCCTTGCATTCACTCACCTTCCACGCTCAGGGTCAGGCATCCCCTTCTCTATTATACATCCCCCCAGAAAATCTATCTTTTCTACCAAGGATTTCTCGCACAAGAAGAGCTTTAGAGACTTCACCGAGCCTTATAGTCGAGGCGTCCCCCAAGCTCTCTCTATCAAGAAATCCCTCCATCCCATGTTACCACAACACAACATTCTTTATGGTGATCATGGCATATCACAGGGTTCTCATGTCGCAACGATATCCTTTTTCCATGCTTTCCATCTTGACAACCATCATCTATCCCTCCAAAACATTTTTCAATCTCACTTGTATCACATGCATAGAGTGAATTTTGTGAGATACCATCATCAATTTAATTAAACTTTCTCAAATCAATAGGAATTGGTCTTCCTTATGGTCTTACTTTTGTTTCAATATCTAAGACCCCTCTTCCTACAATTCCATCTATGCATCATTTTGGCATACCAAGATTTTCCAACTGCAATCATGACACCTTTGTTCATGAATTTTCTTACAAGGGTCTTAATCGTCCTTAGTTTCCAAAGGTTCACACCTCCATCATTCAGGATATCTTCTTTCCTGAATCATACCCTGCTTGGGTATCAACGCCATATAAAAACCATTCAAAATCATTTACATATCATTGAAATAATAAAATATTTTAGAAGGGATTCTTACCTAATCCCTTCATACCTTATTCCACATAGGCATGAACACTTTTATACATGTTCTAGTTTCCAACACCCTTTCTAATATTACCTCATCGGCGGTGCTTTACGGGAGCTTCTAAAGTCCCTTCAACAATTTTCAATAGAAACCTTCTTGTATTTATCCTCTACTTGAGGTTGTCCACTATTGGTAATTGTCTTTCCCAACAACTCCAATATTTTCTACACATAACATGCATAATCACAGTCACAATTATATCAGTTGCCATGTTAAATAAAAATGCATGTATCATAACATTTAAGTCAATGAAACATTTTTAGATATGCCCGAACATATCTATATGCACTCTATCACATTTCCCTCAATGTTTTTCATGAGTGAAAACATAATTAACATTTATGTTGTTTCCACAGTCATATAGTTGTTGACATTCTCATGCTAGAAATATTCACACATAATAGCATATCAGTTTTCTCATCCTAGAGAAACATAACAAACAATAAGGAGGGAGTCAATGGATTTTCCCTCTCTCCATCTCCTTTACACAATCATAAATTTTTACTTCTACTAAATCATTTCCAAGGCTTCACTGCCTTTGCATAACATGGTTTAACCATGATCATTCATTTAAACATATTTATTAAATTATTTTCATTTGCTTTTACAACTATTCTTTAAGGCTTACAACTCTGTTAAGAAAATCGTATTTTTAGAGTGAGAAAAGTCTTCATTCTTTTCTCCTTCTTTACTTCCACAATCTATCCCTCTTTTGATATGCTCACTCTCTTCCTTGATAAATCTTAGTCAATTTCACCTTGACCTTTCCTAGATATAAGCATCACACTTATAGTAGTAAGATTTAGTTCACAAAATGATTATGAACTAGTGCATTCTGCAGATTTATCAAAGAGAAATCATATTGGTCAACATTCATTTGCATGTCTCATATTCATGTATTACCTTTTAAAATGTAATGCAGGGTTCTTAGACCAACATTTTTTTCATCCCACTGCCTAATTTTCAGTAGTCATTAATGTTATGACTATGTTCTCCTGACAGATTTCTCACACAGTTCCTTCACCTAGAAATGTCTCAGCATGGAACTCCTTTATTACATATCCATCATTTCTTGAAATGATCTTAATCCTGAGTTAGCCTCAACTTTACCATTTCAGTTGTTTACCTAGTATTCCATAAGGAATATTAGCATGCATACATTCAAACATGTGCATCTATTTACAATCAGTGTGCATTCATAATGTGCTTTTATGCACTCAACCATGTGCATCAATATGTTTTGTGTGTCCATCAGAGGTACACTTTATAGTTTCACTTGCATATCTTATTTAAAATTATTTAACTCATGATTTGTTCACAATAATTTGCATGAAATTCTCAAAGGCACAATCATATTGCCTTCTATTCATAACAACAAAGAATCCTTGCTCATTTCTCTTTCATCATTTTACACCATCTTTTTCTAAGCAATGAAGTACACCTTCCTCAAGCTATCATGTAAACAAGACAGCTCAAACCCTTCTACATAGGGTTGGTCATGCATCCATTTGATTTCCAATCCAAGCAAGTGCAATATAGCCTCACAACTCACTTATTCATATATTCCTTCATACTAGGAAACCCTATAATTCATTCAATCCATATGCTCAAGAATATACATACATACATAGATATTCATCATGCAAGTTCATTGATTGCACCTTTTTCCATGTCATTCACACATTGGAATTTTGACTAACTCTCAACCCTTCCTGAGATCTGATAGCCACTCATGTGACAAGTCTTATAGGGATTATTTTTCCCTCTTTATATGGAAATCAACCAACAAGAGATCACCCTTTCCCAACTACTATAAAAGAATCCCAAAAATAAAAAAATACAAATAGATAATTACTCAAGGAATAGAGATAATAGTTCCAACTTCTCTTCATGCCTCAAACCATTCTTGGTTAACAAACCTCTACCAAGGAAATCCTTTCCCATATTCCCTCTTACTGTTGCATGAGTATACTATGCCATACCCATGTGGTTATTATCCACCTCTGGATGTCAATCTGACCCATTGGTCTTCTGAAAATGCCCAAGCATGTTATTTACCATATTTTGGATCATCTCCTTCATTGATCTATTACAACTTGAATTTCATAGGGTTATATGCAAACATCATTATAAGAATTTTATTCATGTTGTTAATTCTCATGTTGAAATCAAGTCATTATTGAGAAAAATGGTCCATTAGCAAACCATATTGTACAACCCACCACCGATTATATCATGTATATTTGCATGTTACATGCATGCTTACTCATTACCATATGCATTACAACATATATCATCTTGCGCTTTCAGGCATAACAAATACTCAAGTCAATAGGCATGTACACATTTGTGTACAACTATGAGCTCATAAATTGGCTCATATGTTCATTTCATTTCACTTCTTTTATGAGGATTAACATAGTTCAGAGAACTCATTTTTCTTTGTTTAACTAGGTTATTTCAACAACAATTTCATTTATTAGAAGTCAAGTAAACTGACCTTACAAAATTTTCCCCATCAGTCCCCTAACTTGAGGAAATATGCATACATGGCTTAGTCTATTTATTTAAACAACAATTATCATTTCCAGGGGTTCAAACAACCCATACTAAATTACTTTATCCACAAGGAATTTTCCATAAGGGTATTATCCCTTTATATATACAACCATCACAAACACAAGAGGCTCTGTCTATTCAAGTAGATAGACAATGTTACTCTTAAATAAAGAAACTCAGATCATCCATTCTCTATACTTACGTGTCTCTATAATAAGATTCAACCATTTTCAACCATTCACATTTAGGTCTTAGCCTAAATTCTTATCAACATTTCCCACTCCTGTAGGAATAGCCTCAATCCAATAGATCAACAATATGATCCTTTTGTTGCACTTATCATGATAATATTTTCTATTGTAGGGAATTTAAAAACAATTTTCAATCTGCGGTCCTTCTTCTCAAGGAGTTAGTGCAAATAACAAACAACATTTAAAGGCACAAACACTTTTCAACATGCTCATCTCAGGCTTGAAATAACAGTCTTGTTACTTATCTCTGGCCCACATAGACCTAGTGTTTTAACATTGCTTTGATACCACTATGTAAGACACCCAACCCCCTAATCCTTAATTAGGCTAATGGGATGTAAAAATTTCTTCTTTTCCAATAAGTTAGTTTATCTCAATGAACCCCATAGAAGGATTATTATCATCATGAGATTTATAGTGACTGTAACCATGCTTGATTTCGATCTCTGGATCAAAATTTATGGCCTCCTAAAATTTTCCAACCTTCATTAGCCATTTTCCACATCACTGCCACATGGCATCTGATCGTGTCAATGCCTTGAACTTACACAACATTTAAGCCCATGGTTTTGACCTCCCTTTCAAGAAAACAAATAGGTCCCATGAGGATCCACAATTGAGATTCCACCTCACCCATCTACCGATCAATGACTATCGTTTAACCCTAAAACCTCATCATCATTGACATTCGTCCCTACCCATGCCAAGGGACCATTCTCGAAATCCACTGACGAACGACCGAGATTTGATGTCCTCTAGATCTGATGGTCAATATTACAGTCGATGCCATAAGAATTTCTATGCCTCCTAGACCACTTCCGTCTCGTCAACCATTCCACTAGTGACAAATGTCACATAAACAATTATTCTGGCTGCCACACTGGCTCTCCACATCATCAGAATGACATCATCCATTTTTAACTTTTAACTAGAACATACAACAATCTACGAAAGATATCATTCCTCCTCTTTATCAATGATTCTTGTTCTCTCTCCCATAACCTTTATCTATGTAAACACTCTTGTCCCATCACCTGACTTCACCAATTGTTCATGCTCCGACTACGATGCATCTGGCACCAACGATTCAGATCCCTCTACCTATAGATCTGAGGGATATGATTAAGAAACATGTCCCCATACTTATAACTGACAGAGATTCACACTCAGTCCTTTCTACCAATTGTGGGTTGATACATGGACCTATCACCACCATCATCAGAATGTCATTCTCCTCTCTCCTCTTTCTGTAAAGGACTATGGTGATAAATGAAGGAGACTAACTCTCACCCATATCAATTGTCCTCATTTTTCCTTTCAATGTCTTCATTGTCATCGACATTTCCTGGGCACAACACTCACTTCACCCATATTCTATACCCTAGAGACGGTGCATATAGCACCAATGGTCCATATCTCATTGAAGTCACCTCCACCGAATCGACGATCCTCATCTCATCTTTAGAAATTTTCCATCATCAATGAAATTCACATGAGTCCTAGCACTTGATCGTCCTCGATGAAAATGCTTTCCCCAACGAAGTTCTAAGATCTCTCAGCTTGTGATTTGACAACCATGATTTAAAGCGAAGGCCTAAGGGGCCTCCACGCCCAACTTGGGCCCACTTTTGTCCCATCGACCATTTAGCTGGTGACACCTGTCACCCTTAGAGACATCTTGGATGCCAAAATGGCACATCACTTCATTATGATGTCACCATACCCTTTCTCATTTAACAAGGCCTATGATAATCTACGACGGAGATTAACTCTGCCTTTGTTTCAATAAAGAACTCTTGTTTCCCACTTAGCCTTTATCATCATGGACACTCTCTAGACATCAACCAACCTCGCCAACCTCCTACCCCAATGACAATGCCACTGGCATAAATGGTCCAAATCTCATCAAGGTCACTTTTGACAGATCAATGATTCACATTTCTTCTCAAGTATTTCATTGTCATCGTCCTCGAAACTCCTCTTTCCCAACTCTTGGTCCACCCAAGGGATCATTCTCCTGACGACGATACCTTTCCAGCAAAGGGATGAGATTTACTTACCCATCCATCTGATAGTCATTACTCAATGATTTCAACATGATTAAACAGTTATAAGATATATTTTTTGACTTAGCAGTCTCACATTCTCATGCTACATCATCTTGTGAGGGTTCCTAACTTGACTCCCCTAGTCGCTTAATATAGTTACAATAGCAATACTCCTACCACATGAAATCCTAATCGAGGATTTGATTCCTTGTGAACATTCTATGTAAAGGAGAAGGGAAGGATATGGTGTTTATTGGCCTTCTTGGGCCTCCAACACACAAACAATATAATTACTTCATTGTTCCTTTTCAGGGATATTTCAGTAATGCATCCCCCTCGAGAATTATCATTTGTTTCATATGGGTCTAGTTCCCTTTCTTTGGGAACCCATTACTACTTCGTGTATATACATATTTATACATATATACCTTGTGCACACATAAAGCATAGACATGGGTTCATTTTCTATATATCAGAACATTATTGGATGCTCATAATCAATTGTACAAGTTTTGCACCAGTCTCACATTCCCACAATCATTCAAATGCATGAATTTTTCAATGGAAAAATATCCAATCAATAAATAAGTAATTCACCACATGCACCCATTAAATCATGTTAATTCTATTACATATAGTGTAAGGAATACTTATATGTTACAAGTTGTGGCCAACCAACTAAATTTGAGCATACACCTTTCCACCCAAACATAGGTTCAACTACACTCACGCTTTTCACTCTGGCCACCCTTGTGTCAAGCCATGAAACTTCCAGGTAATTCACTCAGGTTCTTAGGGATATTGGTATGTGAAGGTCACTCTCTTTCACACCATTCATGGTAAGGATTTTCCTCATACCCACCTAGCCTAGACTTCTTTGAGGTTTATCAAATTCCCTCTCCAGCATAAAGCTCACAACCTTCTCATCTCAGGTTGGGATCTTGGAATCTCAAGCCAACCTGTACAATTGTGCCTCCAAGATTTTCTACGATTACTTCCTTCAAAACATTATTTTTCTATAGGTATTTCTCTTAGACCAAATTTCCAGGTTCGTCTGCTCCAAAATATTAGAATCCAAAGCTCTCTCTCTCCTTCTTCATGCCTCTATATTATCTTTTGCACGTTTATTCTCTGACCAACATATTTCTCCTTCATGTCTTCTACATACTTATAAAATAACTTGGGACCCTCCCAAGTTCTCTCTTTCACCAGAAATACCCCTTCCATTGCTCCCCTCATGCATCCCCCTACACACAACTACTTGGGAATGTTGTTGACCCATCCCCTTGTTTTCTTCTATAAGAAGGAACTCGGTTCAACTAGAAAAATGAGGTGATGGTACTATGTGGTACCTTTAGCTAACAACTTTTTTTATCCTAACCAAATCTCCCATAATTGTACTCATTGGGGTGGTTGTTTGTCCAACTACCAACCCCCCCTTCCATTAACCAATTTTTCCTTGAAATCAGGGTAAAGGGAAATAACTTATTAGATATAAATCAAGGAGGATTGGTTCATATTAGCATTATGGACCCCCTCTCTATATTTCCTTAATATTTCATTTAGTGGTATCATGGCCAATACTTACGGAGTCACCCATTAGTAAGTACGAAATCAAATTCGCATCAAGTCTTAATCTAGCTTTCTAATTCTCCTATCAGGTTATTGTGTCACTTGTACTTGTCTTATCTAGCACCTCAACAAGGATCTCTTTATATTATCTTGGGTAAAAACTTGGCATTTTCAAAGGGTTAGTCATCTAGTACCTTAAACAATTCAACACTACGACCTCAAGGGAGGATCTAACACAATTGAGGCAAGGGAGGTATGAAATCCTTCAAAGGACACTTGGATATTCGTTCAATACATATCATAGTATTGTTATGTGGTAGATATATTGAAGAATCTATGAAGGACATGATGAATGATCAAAATCTATCCATGTGTCTATGGGGAGAAGAATTTATGGAAGCCGTGTATGTTCATAATATAATTCTTCATCGTATATTAAAGGACATGACTCCAAAATAATCCTTTTCCTTAAATAATCCAAGTGTTGAACATCTAAGGATATTTGGTTGTCTTGTGTATATTCATGTTCCAAGGGATAAAAGAAATAAGTTGGAATCTTCAGGAAAGAAGGGGATATTCATTGGTTACAGTGAATCATCAAAATCCTAAAGAATCTATATCCTAGGTCAACATAAGGTTGAAGTAAGTTGGGATGTGACTTTTGATGAAATATTTCTTATAGGAAATATATATAATATTCCATGGACTCTAATGATGAAGAGGTACATAAAGATCCCCATAAATAAAGTACAAATTATTCAGATCATCGTGATGAAGGACCAGAACAACCACTTGAACCTGAGAAACTAGTTGTTCATCCTGAGATAAGAAAGATACCAGCATGGCTCAAATCCACTTTGCAGGAAGCAGTAGGACATGAATATATTGGTGGCACCTTCAGGGAAAGGAATTTTGATATTACGATAGCTGCGCGAGGTATTAACCTCTATGTGTAACCTTTGACGAGACTAGAATATTTCAGGAAGCAAGAGAAACCCTAAATAGTTGGTTAATAACCCTAGAAGACAAGTTGACTCAAGAGAATAATTTATATTGAGTAATTATCCTCCAAGAGAAGAATTTAGCCCAGTTAAGTGACTTGGAGGACTATAAATAGAGGGTGCTTGATCTTATTTGCACTCACTCACTCTCACAACTGCATAAGGACTAGTGGTGTGCATGACTAAAAGAGAGTTGTAGTAATGACTTGGTCTTTGGTTATGATTTGGACTCTCTTCTTGGTATGCTAGCTTTGGACAGAGGTATGCTACGTTGGTTGGCTATCGGTTATAGTGATTTCTTATGGAATTATTTTGTCTATCAAAATTAATGTGGTCGGGGGTGGCCTTTGTGCCTATGGTTGGGTGACAATATAGTGATATTGTCTATGGTGAAATGAGCACACATATTTTTTTTAATAGGTTATGGGCCCACACTATCTTCGTACAATCTAACCACCGGAAGGTAGATTGGGAGAATTTGATCAGTTGTAGTTGCATTTGTAGTCAATGTTTTGATGCAACAACGAAACCATAACCCTCTTATTGAGGCACCTTAAGTGAAGTGCTTGACCTAATTCTTGGATAGACTATTGTGGCCAAGTTCACATCCTGGTACTCTCAGCAAGACAAGACATCAAGTTTGAGTATTTGGTCAAAGTCAAAGGTTAACCAATTCAAAGTCAAAGGTTGACCTCATCCTTTCCAAGAATAAATTCCTATATATCATGAAAATCAATATCATGGAACCACAGTTTGAAGTAGGAAAAGAGAAGGAACCTCAGAACATTTCAACACTAGATAAGTTCAAGGATAATGACATTAATGCTATGATTATCATATTGGACTTTGTAAAGGATCACTTGATACCCTACATTTCTCATCTTGACTCATTCAAGAAGATGTACGATGCCCTACCAAACCTTTTCTTAGTCAGAAATATTGGACAAGTGACGAGTCTGAGGAATGAACTCTGTTACACAAATATGAAAAAGGATGACACCATAGCTTCATAATTTGTGAGTATTTATCAGTTGAGAGATCAACTACAATCTATTGAAGAAGCATCCCAGAAAAGGAATTTGTGAACATAGAACTCAATGGTCTCTCTAGATAATGGGATGCATTTGTTGCAAGCATGAATACAAGGAAGGAGTTTCCAATGTTAGAAGAAATTTGGAAATGTTGTGCACAAGAATAGACAAGGTTAAACTCCAAGGGAAAACCTCAGAAGGAAGAAGATGCTCAAGCCTTTGGAGCAAAGTTTAAAAGACATGGAGGTAAGAAAAGATATGATTCAAGAAATAAGTTCAAGAGAGATATTTCAAAGGTACAATGCTTTGAATTCCATGATTATGACCACTACAAAAGCAATTTTCCTAAACTAACAAGAGAAAAGAGAGACATCATGCATCAGTGCAAAATTATGAAGAATCCTCAAACAAGACAAAGCATTATGAATCAGATTTCTTCTATTATTCAACTCTTACTTGAACCATTGAAGATGTCATGTGGTTGATCAATAATGGAGCTTCAAGGAATATGACAGGTGACCATAATGATTTCTCAAGCATGAAGGAAAAGGAGACACCTTATAAAGTAGAGCTTGGAGACAAGAACCCTTATGAAATCAAGGGAATTGGACAAGCTACTATCAAAATGGAATCAGGTAACTCTATCCATCTTAGTAATTTTTTATATGTTCCTGGCTTAAAAAAAAAACCTAGTATCTATCAGCTATTTAGAAGAGAAAGGAGATAGAGTAGATTTTGTGGATGGAAAAGTTCTTGTATGGTCTAAAGACTCCAGGATAGAAAATGCTAGAGTTATTGGAACCCATGAAGGAAGGTTATATAAACTCATATATCAGAATACTCAATCCCTAGTACATGATGAAATCAACCCTAGTGAGTTATGGCATAGAAGGTATGCTCACCTTCATTATCAA
>CBVK0104272295.1:0-10738 GCA_900067695.1 Picea abies
GGACATGTTTTTATACTCGTAAATTCTTGCGTCCTATGGTGGCTTAAGTCAGAGCCACGAACTATAACTTCGTCGACCGTGGGCATAGTTTCATGTATGCAGGTCAACCCTCCTATTCATTCCAAGTCTCTTAGAGGACGGAGTCTGTTAAGCTTAGGAGAGGTAGTGCATATATGCACAGGCTCTCTATGAGGAAAGCAGAGACCTAGAACCACTTAAGTTATAGACTTGATGATGGAGCACAAGAGTATTGCAAAAGACCCTTTTAAGTGTTAAGCCAGGGAGAAAGAGCGCAATGCTCTTAAATCCTCCATAACTGATAAAGCTCAAGAAGGATAGCGAGACTCAAATATAGAAAGGGAATATCATTTTGTTTGGAAGATGAATGGATGTGATCCATTTGGGAGGATCCAAGGTCTATCACAATCATTATATTTGAAGGAGGAGCAATGGCATTAACACCTTGACTCCTTCAGTCTTCACAAGATTGAAAAATGTTGGTAATCATTATGAAGGGGTTAGATCCTCTGAAACCCAAAGTCGTGATGTGATCTAGATCGTATATCCAAGGATCTATTGGGACCCACCTTGACCGTCGAATCTGTGAGTGCAGAGTTCGTGCGATGGGAGAATCGCACGTTGGTGTGTTTAAAATTATGAAACCCAAAGTTACGATGTGATCTAGACTATTGGATAGAGGAAGGTCTTGGACCATCGATCCGACACGAGCAGATTAATGAAAGGAGTACATGGGAGTTCGAAATTCTCTAAGGAACAAGCTCAGAAGAGACTAATTATTTTCAGAAGTGCAGATGAGGTCCAAGAGGTGAACTTGTTTCAATTTCATAAGCTCAAGAGGGAAAGAGAAAGTTGAGACCCATACATTAAGGCTCGTAGGAAGTAAATTGAAGGTCGATACCTTCGAAAAATATGCAATCTTCCAAGTCAGGGAAGAAAGTGAAAGCTCAGGAGGAGGAGCAACAGCAGGGAAGAAAGTGAAAGCTCAGGAGGAGGAGCAACAGTGACCATTGGATTGAGCACTATGAAAGATCTGGACTATTGGGATCCATGTCCAGACAATTAGAAGAGCGTGCAGGAGGAGATCATATCTGGACCGTAAAAAATAAGCGCGAGGAGCAACAGTTGTTGGATCCCAAGGAAAGTGCATGAGGCCTAACCCTTTGAAAGTGTAGAGGAGAGTGGACTTGTGAAGTCTTGAAGTTCCGAAGTCAATCAGAATCGTCCATCATCAGGGTTGATACGTGATGTAAGATCCACAACTTTAGAGGTCTGTGGACAAGGAGGAGGACAAATAGTCGAAGTAAATCCTGGTCGTTGATCGTCAAGGGGATACGTGTCAGGATATTTTATATTTCCGGTAAATGCACTTCAGAAGGAAATGAGTTCGGAGAATATTGAAACTCCCAAAAGCCAAAGAGATAAAGTAGATCCTTTCCATAAACCGAGAGGAGATACGTGTTGATATATTAGATACTTTGAGGAAAACTACTTCGAGGTTTCCAAGTGAGGAGTGAGACAAACTCCCAAGGCCCTAAAATCCGGAGAGCCGAAGCGTCGAAGCACTGAAGTGTTGAAGAGCTGAAGCACTGAAGAACCAAAGCACCGAAGGGCCGAAGAGCTAAAGAGCCAAAGGTCTCTAGATCATTATATCCATAGAGACACGTGGCAATAAATCGCAAGCTTCCGGGTAAATTGCATTGGAGTTTTAGTTAAGAATTGAGACTCTCGAACCCCAAATACCCAAAGTGAATTTGGACCGCCAGATCCAAAGGGATGCATGGAGACAGATTGTGGACTCCAAAGAAATCTGTTCGAGATTTTTCAATTGATATTTGATACTCCTGAAGTCTAGAGAGCCGGAGATACGAAGTAAATCTCAACCGTCCGATCATCCAAAGTAGATCTCAATCGTCAGATCATCCGAAGTAAATATCAAGCGTCGAATTTTCCAAAGTGAATATGGACCGCCTGATCCAGAAGAGACGTCACATAAATCTGTGGATTTTGGGTAAAGGCCTAAAGTAAGCCTCAATCGTCTGATTCAAGAGGACACGCGACAATAAACCGCATACATCAAGGGGGAGTGAAAGTTGATGATTGAGAAATCTGAAGTTTGAATATGCAAAGGGATTGCAGTCATTGATCCAAGAGGGACATGCATCAATGGATTATCAATTCTAGATAAAATCCATTAGGGAAAAATGAGAGTTGATATTCGATATTTCCGAAGTCTGGAAACCCGAAGCGGCGAGAGTCGTCGATGGAAAGGTGGACACATGGCACCAGATCTAAAACTCTAGATGAATAGAGAGGAGGAAAAGGTCCAAATACCCGAAAAATATCTCGATCATTGATCAAGGAGGGATCTGAAGGACCGTTGATCTGGTTGAGGAGGCCAAAGTACCGAAGCGGGAGCAGAACCGTCAATTGAGTAGGACGCGTGGCAAATGGTCTCTCATTTCGAAGAAATCTCTCCAGAAGAAATGATAATTTGAGAACTAAAACTCCCGAAGGTTGGACTCACAGAGGAAATCATAGTCGCACATCTGTAGTGATAGGTTTCATCATATCTTCCATTCTAGAATATTGACGTACAAAATAAAGAAAAAATTGAGACTTGAGAATTCTGAAGTTCGGAATTCTGAAACGAATCACAACTGTTGATTTGAAAGAGGTCAGATCTGATCCACAGTTTTGAAAGGGATAGATCTAAGTCGTCATTTCAGAGGCACTGTCAATATCATGAGATCGACATTCTCGTAGCATTGTGGGGATTGAAGATGCACGAACTTTAAAAAGTTGAGGGCGAGCCGCAATCCAAACCATGGTTTTGAAGAAAGGACACATGGAGGCTCAAGGTGAATTGTGGGGTGAAAACTAGTTTGGTTTCAAACCACCCTTGGTTGCACCCGCAATTGCGTGGTTACGTAAGGCCATCGCCTATGGTCATATGAAGGAAGGGGCTTATTATAAAAGGAGCTAGCACCCAGAATCTGAGATTTTGTAGGTGTGAAGAGGAGGGTCGTGGGTACCTTTAGACCTGCACCAAGAAGTCGAAAGGGTCTACATATAATTATAGAATGATACCATCAAGGTCTCAGAGAGTCGTTTGGCTCCAGAATTAGAGATCCTTTGCTGGGAGGTTTGACTGGTTCCCTGACCATCCAAATTAGAAACCATGGATGGAAAATCTGTCCTTTAAGAAAAGAGAAATTTTTTATGCCTCGTCATGGGTGTGTTACATTTATGCAACTTTGTTTATCACAAAATATCATGGTAGCATCCATATCTAGGTTAAATAGACTTGTTAACAACTTCTGAATTCATATGGCTTCACAACTGGTAGATCATGCTGCAATGTACTCTGCTTCTATCGTGCTGAGAAAAATACTAGACTGCTTCATGATTTTCCATGAAGTCATGGTCGACACTAAACTAAATCAACATCCTGAAGTTTTTTTTATTTTGAAGCACTTCTAGCCCAATCTGAATCAATATAGCCATACAATCTGAAGTCACAGTCTCCTATATAATAGAGGCCATAGTCCAACGTACCCTTAGGTATCTCATCACCTGGTTTGAAGCTACAAGGTGAACATGTCTGGGCTCCACCATATACTGACTCAAGGTATTCATAGAAAAGTATATATTTGGTCTGGTATTTGTTAGATACATCAACAAACCAATCTTCTGTCTATGTAGAAAAAAATCAACTATTTCTGATGAAGTATCATCCAATAACTTCATATTCATCTCCATAGGAGTGGACATGGATTTACAGTCCATCATGTTGAATATCTTCAGAATTTCCACAACATACTTCAAGACCTCAGAAATAGTGCATCGGACCTAGTTCCTTAATTTCAAATTGAGCGGAAAGCTTCTTCTTACAATATGTGATGAGATTTTCTTCATCTGTCAAGAATAAGTCATCTACATATAGCAACAATATAACTATTACATCATTCTCATTCTTGAAGTAAAGGTTGGGACCATCTTTACTCTTGGTAAATCCCAAGCTCATCATAAAACTATCAATCTTGCCATACCAATATTTTGGAGCTTGATTCATCTTGCAGACATGAGTCTTCCTATCCTGTATTTTGAAACCAAATTTTCACATCACATTGTACCAACCTGGTACACTTTCTCAGCAACAACTCAATTTTTATAATCATGTGTTGGTTCTATGTGTTTTCTACAAAGCACTATTTGTCTTACTGCCTGAGAGTATTTCCTCTACTTTTTCTACAATTGTTTCTTCTGGAACTTGGACTCTACACCTACAGCTGTAATTTCTAAAGTTGAGAATGACTTCTCTATTCTCACTGTAGTTGTTGAACTCTGAGACTAGCTCCTCTATTCTATCATGGAAACAACCTCATCTGAAACTGGGAGTGGTTGAAATTGAAGGTATATTTTCTTCTTTCATGGAGGTCACTCAATCTCAAATACAGAGACTTCTCCCTCTGAATCTCATACTATATCAGAATCATAGTTGTTCTGGATTTCTTAATGAAAACTGGAACTATTTCTTCTATTACTCGAGAAAGTGTCTCTTCATAGTATTCTCCCTCTTGCTGGGAGAATCCTATGGACACAATTCAAGATTTCCATATCTCTATATTGTTATATGAAACATAATTGATTTGTTAGATCAATCTTGTAAGTCACCACTGACTTCCCTTCTAGTCTCAAGGAAAAATCCATATCCCAATCCTTTTGACTAGCTTCCTCCTCTGTCATTGAAACTAGGGAATCTTCCCAAGAGATTTCATATATCCTATAAGTCATTGAATCTACAATATAGTCTTCTAAACTCATGAAATCTGTCTTCCATTCCTGGAAGATGTCTCTTTTTCCCATCTAATCCTTTATGAGATCAGGCTTACTCTGAGTCTTGATTTCTTCTGCATCTACAAAAACTTCATGGTCTCTGCAGGATATACTTGGTGTTGAATACCAAGTCTTAATATGAAAATTTGAGTTAGAATTCAAACAAATTATGCTTCCTGTCGAGGTGGCTTCATTATCCATTGACCAAGTCTACTATGAGTTCTATTCTAATGTTCGGTCATCTTTGGAGCCTTTTTCTCCTTATAATCAATCTTCATATGAGATACTTTGTATCTCAAAATTAGCTTCTTCTTCATCTTCTTTGGTACATGGATGTATATGGTCATGTATACAACTTGTTCTTCTTCATCTTCTTTGGTACATGGATGTATATGGTCATGTATACAACTTGGATAGTCTTCTCCATGTCTCATCTAATATTTTTCCTCTTGCAACCATCACTATAGCTCCTTTAAGGTTATCACATGTGACCTTCCTGAAATAAGAACAACAAGGGAGAAAAAATAGACAAGAATAACACTCTTTATAATAATAATTATAACAATAGTGAGAATGATCGTCACAATAGTTCCTTCAGAGCTATCACTTGTGACCTGCCTGTAACACGGGTAAAAATTAAGAAATAAAATAATAAGAAATGAGAGAAACACTCTTCTTGTGTTTTGATCAATCATTCCTCCATGCTAACCTGGAAACAAAAAAATAAGTTCCTACTAGTGGATATGTTAGCTATACCTGGTAAATGATTACAATAAGAATTTATCTCAATAATTCTCACTGCTACCGAGTATAAAAATTTTCAAATATTTCTATCACAACTATATTGTTTACTTGTAATGAGGCAGTTATCATACTTGACATGTGCAAATTTAAATCTTATCAATTTAATCAATCAAACCTGGAACCTGGGGTCTCGTCCTCAAGAATGAGTGTGTTTCTTTTCTCTCGAGTCTCCTTCACTCAAGATGACAAGTGTTTTCTTCAACTTGTCCTATGTACTAAGATAATATGATTTCTTGAAAGAAATCTAGGTTAGAGAATAAACTCTATAATCTCAACTTTAATCAATCTAATACTTTGAATTTAATTTTGACCAATGATTAGCATGATAGTCATAACTTCAACAGATCAAAATAAAACCTAGATGTTCATAATATCACAACAATTCCATAAAAATAGAGGCATATTAAATTGATAAAACCTAAGGTGCATTGTTCCTGTGAATGTGTTGGATCTGAGATCCCTATGGATCTACGATTGTTTTTTAGAAAAAAAGATCCTTTCTCCCGCAAATACCATTTAGAATAATGATACAGTTTGAACATATGTATGTACATACCTATGATAGTATATTTCTAGGGTAAGGCACACTAGGACAATAAAACATCAGTCCCAACACTTCACAAAAAATTTAATTGCAACTGGTATTGCAACTAGTGTTGGCACTTCAAATGGTGTTGCAATTGGCATGAAGGAAATGGTACAAAGGAACTGGAACTACAACTATAACTGATACTGCAAATTCAACTACAAGCACAACTTCTACTGCAACTGCAACTACAACTACAATTGAAACTTGTACTTCAACTGCAACTTAGGGTTTTATGAGGAAACCCTATTTTTTCAAAATTCAAATTTCGAAATTCTAATCCAGGGACTAGATGCACCCTCCTAGGGAAAGATCCTAGGTGTGGTTACTTCCTCCAAAATCCTCATTAAATATGGAAAACTTCACACTTAGGGTTTATGTAGAAACCCTAATTGTGCAGCAACTGCAATACTGAAAACTAGATTTTGGAGAGGGTGTGTTGAGGATAGTCACTTCTTATAAACTATGAGTTAGTCTCTTTTAGGCCTACTATGATACCATGTTGAATTTTTTACTCATACATATAGTATTTACGATTATTCTTTATTATTATAGTCATTTATCACATTAGCTTCATAAATAAGATCACTAAAAGAGAGGCATTCACAAAAACAATAGAGACACACATATTATCCTGGGAAATCCTCATGGGGTGAAAACCCAACAAACAATTCATCAATATAGATAGACCAAATATCTAATAGAAGATCCTCATCTAATCCTTCACTAGGAAGAGCAACGCACCACTTAACCAAGAAATACCAAGACATAGACCAAGATCCCTCCTTGATGTCACACTTAGTTGTAGTAGCAGTTCCTGCATGACTTGATCACTTCTTCATAGTTGTAGATATAGTGTGGTGAGTGTGTTTGAATGAGACACCATCCTCACATATAAATACAAGTTTTGAGGTGGCCCTAGGGTTGTGACTCTTCACTTCGTGGAGCCGACTTCTCCTAGAAGTGGCTAAAACCACTTTACAATTACTAGCGGTCGATTTTACAAATACATGTTGATCAATCCACAAAAGAGGATTTAATCTTATACAAGGCTCGAATTTATCAATCCACAAAAGGGTATTTGATCTATACAATAATGACTCAAATATAAGTAGAAAATTCTTTGAAGTTACAACAATTCAACACTCTCCCTTAACGAGAAGGGTATTCTAATAACAACATTAATAACAACTGACCTGACTGAATACATCATCAAGAGGAGGGGACATTGTCATTAGCATCGAGAACATTTTCAATCATATTTATAGGTCATCAAAAAAATTTCTCATCATCAACATCAATAGAAATTGAACATCATCATCATCTACAGCTTTCTCATCATCAACATCAATAGAAATTGAACATCATCATCATCTACAGCACAAAGTTGGAGTAACATTGTCATCAATAGCAGCATGAAGTTGGAACATCAACATCAATAACATGAAACTATAAAAACAACATCAACAACATGAAGTTGGAACAATATCATCAATAGCATGAAGTTGGAACAACAACATCATCAACAACACGAAGCTGGAATAACCTCATCAACAACACGAAGCTGGAACATCAGCATCTATATGTGGAAATATAATGATGCAGGTGCATCAACAACAACATATGGTGTACTCTAACAGACCGTCCTTACTATAACTTCAGGATATTCTCAAGAATCATAATATTCCCTAGGATATGAAATCCTAACAAGCTACCATGTGGTACTCTGACAGACCGTCCTTAACAGACCTTTGGGATATTCCTAGGAATCATAAGATTCCCTAGGATATAAAATCCTAACTTATTTACCACTACTGACCACAGCTGGCATATACATGCACAGGTACTCTAACAGACCATCCTTACCGGACCTTCGGGATCTTCCCAGGGATGATGAGTCCCCTAGGATATAAAATCCTAACTGAGATACCCATTGTTGGTAAGGATACCATAGTATCATCAACATCACTCCCCCTTTTGAGGGAGTTCCTTTCGAAGTATACTAAGATTATCTCAGAACTACTCAAACTTCACATGAGACAAAGGCTTAGTTAACACATCTGCTACCTTCTCATTTGTGCCAACATATTGGAGATTCAAAGCTCCCTTCTGTACAAATGTAGTGGTACTAGATCTCAATGTGCTTCGTCTTATCATGGAACATTGGGTTCTCTGTCATCTTTATGCAACTCTATTTATCAAAAATGATCACAGTAGAATCCATCTCTAGGTAAAATAGATTTGTCAACAACTTCTAAAGCCACATGGATTCACAAATTGAAGATCATGATACAACATACTCTGCTTCTATTGTAATAAGAGAAATATTGGATTGCTTCCTTCTTTTCCATGAAGTCATGCCTAACCCCAAACTGAAGCAACATCCTGAAGTGCTTTTTTTTTTCTGAAGCACTTCTATCCCAATCTGAATCAGTATAGCCATACAATCTGGAGTCACAATCTCCAGTATAGCATAGGCCATAGTCCAACATACCTTTAAGGTATCTCATCACATGATTTGCAGCTACAAGGTGAACATGTCTAGGATCCATCATATACTGACTCAAGGTGGTCACAACAAAGAATGTATCTAGTCCGGTATTCATTAGATACATCAAAAAACCAATCACCTACCTATATAGAGTAACATCAACTATTTCTGATGAAGTATCATCCAATAACTTCATATTCGTCTCCATAGGAGTGGACATGGATTTACAGTCCATCATGTCACATCTCTTCATAATTTCCACAACATACTTTCCTTGATTAAGGAAAATATCTTTTGGGCTCTGCCATACTTCAAGACCTAAGAAATAATGCATCAGGCCTAAGTCCTTCAAATTCAGGGACAAGATTCTTCTTACAATATGTGATGATATTTTCTTCATCTGTCAAGAACAAGTCATCCACATATAGTAGCAATATAATTGGTCCATCATTCTCAATCTTGAAGTAAATGTTGGGATAAAATTTACTCTTAGTAAATCCAAAGCTCATCAAAAAACAATCAATCCTACCATACCAAGCTCTTAGACCTTACTTCAACTTGCGGACATGAGTCTTCCTGTCCTATATTTCTAAACCAATTTTTCACATCACATTGTACCAACCTGGTACACTTGCTCAACTGCAACTCAATATGCATAATCATGTGTTGGTTCTATGTGCTTTCTGCAAAGCACTATTTGTCTCACTACTTGAGAGTATGTCCTCTACTTTTTCTACAACTATTCCTTCTAGAACCAGGACTCTTCTCCTATAGTTGTTATTTTTGAAGTTGAGAATGAATGCTCTATTCTCACTATAGCTTCCAAACTCTAATATTAGATCCTCTATTCTATTATGGCAATAAATTCATCTAAAACTAAGAGTGGATGATACTGAAGGTAGCTTTTCTTCTTTCATAGAGCCAACTCAAAAAAAAATATAGGGACTTCTCCCTCTAAATATCATATTGTATTGGAATCATGGTTGTTCTGGTTGTCTTTACGAAAACTGGAACTATTTCTTTTATTACTGGAGCAAGTGTCTCATCAGAGTATTCTCCTTCTTGCTATGAGAATCCTATGGACACAAATCAGTCTTTGCACATATTTATATTATTATCTGAAACATCCTTATTCTGTTAGATCAATATTGGAAGTCACCACTGACTTCCCTTCTGGTATCTAGGAAAAATCCATATCCCAGTCCTTCTCAATGGATTCCTCCTCTATCACTGAAACAAGGGAATGTTACCAAGAAATCTCACATCTCCTAGAAGTCTCTAAAGATACAATCTAGGCTTCTCAAATCATGGCATCTGTCTTTCAGTCCTGGAAGATGTCTCTTTTCTCATCTGATCCTCTCTAAGTTCAAGATCACTCTGAGTCTCCATACTCCCTCTGAGGCTTGACTCCCTATGATTCTATATAATCTTCAGAGCCATTTTCTCCCTCTAGTATGGCTCATCAATGTTATATGGCTTTGCATCCTGCAAAGTGTCATGGGATTATGTTGGTCTCTTCCTAGTTACTGCATTGATTCTAGGTAGGCCCTTCTAGATCTACTAACTCTTCCTGATGATATGAAGAGTGATCAACTGCACTAGAGGGATTTTTTCTGTCATCTTTGGAGCCTCCCGATCCTCGTGACATGTCTTCATATGAGATGCTATGTATCTAGCAAAAGTAACTTCTTCTTCTTCTTCTTCGGTACATGGATGTATACGGTCATGTATAGAGCTTGGATAGTCTGCTTCATGTTTCATCTAATATGTTTCCTCCCGCAACCATCACTATAGCTCCCTTAAGGTTTATCACTTGTGACCTACCTAGAACAAGAACAACAAGGGAGAAACAATAGACACGAATAATACTCTTTATAATAATAATAAACACAATAGTGAGAACAATCGTCATAGTAGTTTTTTTTTTAGAGCTATCACTTATGACTTGCTTGAAACAAGGGTCAAAAGTAAGAAATATAATAATAAGAATGAGAGAAACA
>CBVK0104272296.1:0-11882 GCA_900067695.1 Picea abies
TGAATAGACAACCATGAGAGTGAATAGATAGATGTTTTTAAAATAAGTAGCATAGGTGTTAATGTAGGTGATATTTCCAAGAATATCGTTGCCACCTTGAAAATTAGACTTCAAAGTTGAAATCCAATAGTATGGTATAAAAATCAAGTTTTGTTTTTATTTTTGTTTTAATTGCAATAAAATTATTATTTAAATTTTTCTATGTTCGACATTGGAAACAAAAGAAATTTAAGTCAAAGGTCGAACTAATAGCCAATCATTGAGGAACTCATTTCTAGAGTTCATTTTTATAGTTCCACCTTCAACAAGGACTAATATGAGTGGGGTATTTTGATTTTGGATTAGACATGATTAGAAGGTTGGACAACTAGCTATGTATACTCTCTCCTTTAACACTCTCATGAGCTCATACACTATAATAGGGATTGTTTTCTTATGTAACGTTGTGATGGTGATTGTTTTGATAGTAATTCCTATGTAACATTGCTTTGATGATGGAATGGAAAGAAAGACACCTTGTTTTGAACCAACTTCCTTCTCAATGCACGGTGGAAAGTTTTTTTCTTTACCCAAAGTTATCATGGATATGGTCTATTGGAGATTTTTTTAAGTTTATAAACTTTAATGATCACTATAAGTAATGGATATGGTAAATATTTTTTCTTCTTAATTTCTAGATCTTGTTGTATTTTGTATTCTTTTTTAAATTTAGAAAATGAATTTTGGGTGAGACTTTCCGTTTATGTCAATATTAGACTATAATGTTTTTTTGGACCATAGATTGTCTATTTTGATCCAACAAATGATTAGGACACCATGATGACATACATGGAGTTATGACTACTTCAATGACTAAATAGATCTATTTGTGAAACAAGTTGTTGTGAATAGATGCAAGGCCCAACAACTTAAGGAAAAAATTATTTTCAAGGGGTACAATATTTTTTGGGTAGAATTCTTGATGAATATACATGAATGTTGTTGAAGATCCAAAATATTTGTGATGAAAGGGGAAGGAAATTTCATGTAACACTCAAAAGTTTATAGATCTACACATTGTGAGCACCTTTTAGCTAGAGCAATGGATTTTTGGGTTAAGATTACCTTGGAGGGGTACATCATGTAGTCTATGACCCAAGTGCCCCTTTAGGTTTTCCACTATCTTAGAAACAACCTTGAATCTTGTCAGGTTTAGAGCATTTTTTTAATCTTGATCTTGATTAACATATCTTTCAAGTCCAAAGAAAACCCCAAAAATGAATTTGTATACATAATTTATCCCTTCCAGAAGTTGGTGTACCAAATAGGGTCCTAAGGGCCAACATTCCTTTCATCAGTTCAATGGATAAGGTTAGGGTTTCTAGACATTAGGGTGTTTGACACTATTATAAAATGCAATTTCAACATTATGTGCTTTTGGCTAATGAGCATCCCCTTCATATATTGTTTTAGGAATGAGCCACCACCATTCTGCCACTTTATTTTGATATGTATATTGTAGTGTTTTTCACTATTTAATTTATAATTAATAGAGTTTGGTGTTTCTTGTAATACATTGCTTTCAATATTTGTGTTATATTTTCAATATTATAGTATTTCACTTTGTTTTCAATGCAATTTGAATCAATGTCACTCAAACAAGCTCATAGTTTGTTTCCATTAAATCCATTGACAAATTTGAAATAAAGTTGATGGAGGAAATACCCCATGGCTAATAAAAATATTTTCCAAGAATTCTAAGTTAATTTTATTTTATTTAAATATTTCCAGAATGAGAAAGGATCTTTTTAAAATGTTAAAAATTGATAGTTTTCAATCTCCTTTCATACTATCAGTCTAAGGTGGAAATATGTCAATTTAGTATTTGTTTTCCTCCTATAGTATATTTATACCAATTGATCTATTCAAAATGGATAAAGGATTGTGAAGTATATATTGTTTTCAAAGGTTTTTTTAATTGTCAAATTTCACAATATTCAAAATTACTAGAAAGTTTTCAAGGAGGTCATTGGTTCTAGGGAAGAGTGACTATTTTTTTTACCCCCAAGTTTTAATATTTTGACCCATCCAATATGTTTGTCACAAAAAATCCTCTTTGGTTACACCTCCCAAACTTTCCAATACACTTTTGGGATTTAACAGTTTTTGAAGACATTGGAAATACAGTGGGAAGATATTTTAAAATAGATATAGATTGGATTAATCTTCGTATTTTTACATATGAAAGTATACATGCGTGGACTACCATTAATATGAGATTAATAAAATATTAAACTTCAAAGGAAAGGCTTCAAATGGACTTAGGAATTGTATTATGAAAATACAACATTCTAGTGCAAGATTTGTCAACAAGCAGGGCATTTGCATGATTAGTTTCTATTAGGATATGTATACAGTTAAGAGTTAATTAAGGTCAACTTTTCTAATGTTTCTTTAGATAAAATATATTTCTTTAGTGTGTTTCCTTAGTATGCATTAGTATTTATTTGTAGTTATGTAATCCAATGGTCACGATATCTTCCAGGAATAAAGTGATTTGATGATTCATATTCTCCTTAATACTAACAACTATATTGATATATGGATTAATGCTCGAGTGGTCCATGATTCTATTTAAAGAGAACAAAGGTTTATTTTCTAATGATCAATTGTGAGAAGCTCATATGTAAAATTATTTTATTTTGCATTAATATATTGACTTAAGTGGTCGCATTGGTTGGGATCATGGACTATTTCACTCTTTGAGAGTTTTAACCGCATAATACACTAGTGTACCGATATTTGATATGATTATGTGAATGATTGATTATGGTATTTGACCTATGTGGAAATACCTTATGTGTGGAACATGGTATCAGAGCCCACATGAATATTCTCTCCTATTGTTGATTGAGATATTGAACCTATGTCATTCCATGCATCAAAGGATTTCCATATTCTACTATTTCTATGCATTTTTGGTTTGAGTGACTCATTCCATTGCATTCTAAGCATTTATTATAGTTGGAAACATTTTTCACTTCACCCGAAAAGGTTTCTGGTCACCCAAGATATGACCATTTTTGTTAGATTCAAATGTATATAGTTGCATTATGATTGATTAAGGTGTTTGACCTATGTGGAAATACCATGTTTGGCTATTTGATGCAATGTATTAATGAAAAACAAAATAATTTACATATGAGTTTCTCATAATCTATCATCAAAAAATGACCCTCAATGCTCTTCAAATAGAGATAATGGACCAATTGAGTGTGAAGCCACATATAAATATAGCTATTAGTATCGAGGAGAATATGAATTGTCGAATCACTTTATGTCTAGAACATATCATAACCATTGGATTACACACCTACAAATGCATGTGAATCTAAACTAAGGAAACACCCTAAAGAAATACACTTTACCTAAAGATACATAAGACAAAGTTGACCTTAACTAACTCCAAACTGTTTAAATATCCTAATATCCATCCTTAAGAACAACTTGGGATAGAACTAAAGGATTTACAAAGGTGACACAATAGAAGAAGGAAGGAGGCATTAGAGCATATCCCCCCTTGACAAGTTCCTAAATTCTTAACATAGATAAAAGTTTGAAAAACTTGGCTTTGGTAAGAGACTTTGTGAAAATGTCTACAACTTGATTCTCTATATCAAAAATGATTACTTCAAGAATGTGATATTGAATAAGCTTTTCAATGAATTGCATGTGTATCTCAGTATGTGTATCTTTGGTGAGATTGATGACACTTTGATTGTCACACCAAAGTGTAATTGGATGTTGCTTCTAGAATCAAAACTCTGAAAAGATATGTCAAAGCCACAAGGATTATTTATTTGCATTAACTACTTCTTGATACTCTACTTCTTCTAAAGAAATAACAAGAGCTTAATGATTCTTACAAGCCCAAGTGACAAGTGTGGAACCAATATTGAAAACATAACATGCAATAAACTTCCGAACATTAGGGTCACCAACCCAATTAGAATCATTGAAAACAAACAACAAAGAATTCCCCCATAAACGGTAATGTATCCCAAACTGAATTGTACCCTAGATATACCTAGGCATCCTTTTTGTTGCTTTCCAATGGCTCTCATGGGGTGTTTGCATATACTAGGCAACAAGACCAACAAAAAACAAAATATAAAGATGGGTATGGTTCAAATATGATGATGATGACGATGATGATTAACATCCATTGAGACCGAATGTGGTCTATCATACCTTAATAAGGGTAGGTATTACTTGGATTTCCTTATAATTTTATTTCTATGCTCAAAAAGAATTAAGAGAAGCATTCCAAGATCATCATAGTTTTGTTGAGTTAGAAGGTTAGGAAGGTCGATAGTGTGACAAATAGTTTGAAATTGAGATCTAATCTGGGTATATGCTATACATTCTAAGATAAAGTGTTTTTCATATTCAATACTCTAAGTGCCACAAAGATGAAATATTTTTTCATCCCAGGGCGTTTTGGGAATTGCCCAACACCCAGTTTCACTATGAAGCTCATGAGAATTTGATCTTATTTTAACAATGTTGATTCTCTTATTTACATTGGTCAAAACAAAGAGATACTTTTGATATTCTAGATTAGGGTTGATCATCTACTTATAGTATCTTAATTTTATTTTACCATCTAATTCTTGATCACGCCACAATTTCTCCTTAAATTTAGAAGTGGTAATATTTTTAATATTCTCCTTGTCCTCTAGAATGATCTATTTATTTATTCCCTGATGATATAACCAATACTGGGCATCTTTATGCCATCCCTGTTTAAGTCAAAGGTGGTTTTGACTGGATTTTGAAGTGATTTTGGGGATCCTATTGTCTTCCATGTTTTTTAAATTTTCGTATACATTAGGTACCTACTCATGGTCATGCTCTCAATGGGGTAAATCCTCACTTATATGACGAGGATATGATATGGTGTATTTATTTTAATTTTGAGATTATAAGTTACAATATTCTTTTGGATCTGCTCTATCATTTTCCACAAATATATAGAGATACTACATTCCCAAATTTCACGTCCATTTAAAATATCAAGAGTGATGAGAGTCTCAAAGAGGATTTACTTCTTATCCCATATCCAAAGGTCAATTAATTTAAAATTGTTTTCAAGTCCATAATAAGATTTCCACCCTCCATTTGTCCCTTTTTCATTGTGCTAGTTCTTGTTGAGCTTGTGATGAATATCGATTCTAATATATTTGTATGAAGGAACTTCTTCCAAGTTTTTGTTGTCATATATGAAAGTAGCATAAGTGGTCTTTTTGGATTTAATTAACATATCTTTAATTTTGTTCGTGTTAATAGTCATACTTGTACTAGAGCAGAAACCCTTGAGGATTCTTAGTTTCTTTATATTTATATAATACCTTTCTTTCCTTTTAATAAGGTTTTTGTGTGAATTTACCTTATCAATTTTTAAGGACTCATTAGAAGTATCCCGAATGAATTTTCTAGCAATTTTACACTTGTTATCATACTAAGGGTTGGTTGTTCTATTTTTTGTTTTACTTAACACCTCAATAGAGAACTTGTTAATGGAAGTAGAAAGGGTTTTTGTAAAATTACGATAGAGGTGTTCAATGTTGTCCTTATAAGATATGAAATTTAATTCACTATTTAAATCCTTTAAGAACATATCAAATTTACTTTTGTCAAAAAGTAAGTGCCTTTGGTTATCAAAATTTTCTTCAATGGGGATTTGGTGCATGGAAAAGTTTAGAGTTAGGGTTAAATTCCTATGATCAAAGTCGGTTTCATGGTTTTTTAAAAGGTCAAAATTTATTTTTTGGTTGTAAACATGGATATCATAAATCATATAATCCATGAAACTATTGCATGGCCTATGAATACAAGTCATCTGATTGGATTTCGACCACTTCATTAGGACATTACAAATTATTATGTCTTGAGAACTACCAAGCTTGATTAGCTCAATACCAAACAAATTCTTGGTCAAGTGTTTAGAGTTTCTTTTGTACCTATTATCTAAAGCATGGTGTTTGTCTAGCCATAAAGGATTAGGATTGGAATTGTTGCTTAAAAAAATAACTTGGTTAGTTGCGGTTCTAGCATTAAGGTCTCCTCGTAGGAGGATATTACATTCATTTATCAAACTATACGAAATGGATTTTTGCAATACTTGGAGGTCAAGGAAATAACACAAATAGCCTAAGTGTGTCATTTCAAATTTCTTCTTAAAGATATATTTCACATGGTTTAAAATTTTGGGGTCACTACTAGTGAGAATAAGGTCATCAACAAATAATAAGTATTATGAGATGGTTACCTCCTTAATTGGTACAGATGTTGGGGTTAGAATGACATCTAGAAAATCCAATGTTGAGAATAAATCTATCTATTTTAGCATACCAAGCCTAAGGATATTACTTAATACCATAGAAATATTTCTTAAGGTGGAAAACAAGTATGGAGTCATTCTGAACATAGCTAGGAGGTTGTTCCTTGTAAATTTATTCTTGCAAATCCCCATGAAAGAAGGTAAATTTAACATCCATCTAATGGAATTCCCATTTATGAGGTGAAAAGGGATAAAAAAGGCATATAGAATTCATTTTGGCTATGGAGGCAACAGTTACATTATAGGCAATACCTTCAACTTGAGAAAATTCCTTGGTAACTTTCTAGGCCTTCTATCTTTCAACACTTCCATCTGATGCATACTTAGTTCTGTTCACCCATTTACATCCAACAAGTTTTCTTCCTTTTGGAAGAGGTACAAGATCCCAAGTATCATTCATCATTAAGGAAATATATTATTCATTCATTATTGTGTCCCAATATAGATGGCCATAATATTTTTCAAATGTTTCTGGATCATGATTCTTTGAAACTTGAGCCAAACTAGAGAATTTTTGTTGGAACTATGAATACCCATGACCTTTATCTGTAGGATCACCAACTGCTTCTCATGTTGTGCAATCATGAGGCATGTGGCCATTAAAATGAAAATTATGGCCATTATACACAACCAAATTAAGCATACAATATAGCATTGGAAAGGTATTTCAAAGATATATCAAACCGCTCTCAACATTGAATATAGGAATCAACTTTGAAGGAGAAAATCTTATCGAAAAAATTCACCCAAAATAGAAAAATTCTCCCAAAGTATGCACTACCCGCATGCCTACACATAACAATATTCCTAACATGAGAAATTCACATAACCTTGTTAAGAATATAGAAAAGAAAATGATGGAAAAGTATTAATCCAACACAATTGTGTTCACTCCAATACTACAAATATATAGTACATTGGATGATACCACCTCATAGATATTTTCTCTAGATCCTAAAATCTTGCATGGTGACTAGTTTAGGAAATCCTAACTAATTCACTTAGTCATGATTTGAGGATAAATCACTATTATCTTAAATGAATAGTACAATTAAAGGTGGCATGAATACTTAGTGATTAGTAAGGTAAGCCATAGGCTAACATCCTCCCCCCTTAATCACAAATTTATATATCTATACCAACTAAGCAATAAAAACTAATGCAAAAGCTAATATGTTGGATCTTTTAGACAACCATAATTTGAGATTCAAAGAAAAAAATTCTTAAAAAGATGTCAAAACTAGATGCTGGATGGTTCATCTAAAATAAACTGGAAGAGAGTTGAAATATGGAAGTGGAAAACTGCCAATATCTAAACAATTCCTAATTACTTGACAATCTGATTATTTACAAAGTAATTTAGCTACAAAAAGTTGGAATCTTCTACTAATTGGTGAAGATGTAGTATTACCTTTATACTATCAATGAATTATTGAAGTGCTCTTTGAATTTGGTGGTTTGTTACCAATTTTGACACTTTTAGTTGTTGAACAATATCCTAGTGTATCCCAATTGGATAATAAATAACAATGAGAGGAGCTTGGATTCTATGTTGGATATTCTCAAATGATCATTTGATGATGGTTTGAAGAGGAGCCCATATTCAACGTTGTACTTCTCTGATTTGATTATAGACCGTTTGTTTGATTTTTATTGATATGATTTCAAAACTTGAAGCTTAACAATAATTATCAATATTTCCCGCTTTGTTTGCTAAAAGGTAAGAAGTTACAGGTTTTCATGTGGGTTATCATTGACTAATTCATCACTCTATTTGGAGGTTTTGGTTGGCCACTAACCATTTTCGCTTCATTGTGTACTCCCCCCTTAAGGTGCAAGAGAGTTTCATTGATGTACTCCCCCTTTTGAGGTGCAAGAGAGTACCATTCTCATTTCTTTATCTGTTGCAACATCTGTCTTTACTAAAGAGAGAATTATGTGGTAAGACTAATATAACTACTTGATTGTTGATGACCATTGCCAATGATTGATTCATCCATAATGAATCTTTAATCTTGTAGGTTTCTTTAGTTTGGAGCATATGTATGATGAATGATTATGCTTGCTGCAATGCTAACATGGATGGAGATCAAAACATTGATTCTCCATATAACCAACTTGTTGACAATGTTGGCACTTTGCATTCTGATGCTGAACTCGAATAGATGAAGTTGAAACTTCTTGAAGAAATATTGCACTGTTGAAGTGGATTGGTATTGAATAATATAGAATATGAAAGGTAACATCCTTTTCGTATTTGATACCTATTGTATGTTTGTTGTTCCTTTCCCAAGATTTGATGACGGGCTTGTGGTGTAGGCAACAAGTAAATATATTTCCACATAAAATTGTGAAGTTGATTGGGATCATTAAGTTTGATGTAAAAACTCCAAGCTTGATGGCATAACCAAACAATCCTTCGAATTATGCGAATTGTGGGCTTAAAATATATTGTATAGTTGATTAAATAAAAAAATTTCCTCACACTATGTCCTTGACTACTTGATCCAACAATTCAAATTAGATCTGGCAATAACTTGTTCTTAGCTCGACTTTCTATGAAAGTTGACTTGAAACTCAGATGCACAACTAGGGCTCCTTTAATTGAATCAAACATGCATATTATTCATGCACTTAGCGAATGCAACATTGTTTTTATTTTTGTATCAATGGAGTCCAAAGAGATCATTGAATTGTTCCATAATCTTCTTAGTTGTCCCAGTTTCTTCACCAAATAGAGAGATAGATACCCAACGAACCCCAAAGGACAATGCGATTTGTTGATGGATTACTACCCTTGGATTTTGCAATGAATTGGCAAGGAAACCACCAAGTCTAATATAGTTGCTACTTCACTGATAGATCAAGTTTATCTTCCAAATGGTGATTGTAGAGATCAACGATTTACTTCAACTTATAGGGAAAGAACGCAGAGAGCTTATGATATTTTCAATTACTGGACATCAACTATATTCCATTCAAAAAATTCTCATTCATAACTTAAATGACCATGCACACATACTAGCAATGTAATAAAATACAATCAACTATGGTTATTTAGAAATAAAGATGAATAATTGTTTTGACCAAAACATAGAAAGAAATTTCTCTATTTGTCTTCACTCCATCAACAACTATTCTCGGTTACAAATTCACATTTAAATACATGATCATTATACTAAGATCCAAACTAATAGGATATGATAACTCTTGAGGATATTTTAACTAAGAGGTTATACATTTTTACTCTCCAATAGTTCAAGAGTATTATTTGGCAACAAAAACCATTATTACACTCACACTCAACACTACTATTTAGGAAATTATTTGTATTTAAAACAAGATCAACTAAAATAAGCTTCTAGAAGTCAACAACTGAGATTGGTTGATGCCCCTGCATCATAGTCCCAATCTTGAAAATGTCCATGGACTTATGTCCATAATGCTTTCAATAGTGTTGCCACTTTTCTATAGTAATGTGGAAATCATCCATGTTGAATCCTCAACTGGATGGTATTTCCATTTCACTAGGTATTCAAAATACACATTTCCTCTAGTTTTCTTCTTCACTCTCTTGTCCAAGATATTCTCTGGAAGTAGAGGTTCTGCTACTAGCATTTTTTTTTTCCATTGGACCAATTGACTTCCTTTAATATCGTCACTGTCTTGAGCTGCTTCATCTTCTTCATTTGCATGAAACTTATACATATATGCAACATTGAATATTAGATAGATTCCCATCCCTGCTAACAAATCTATTTCATAAGCCTTGTTAGAAAATTTTCTCATAATCTTGCATGGTCCAATCTTCTTAAACTTTAGTTTGTTGTATTCTCCTTTTGGAAATATTTCCTTCCTCAGGTCTACCAAAAACAATTCTACAACTTCAAAGCTCTGTTCTCTTCTTTTCAAATCTGCCCTGCTTTTGTATTTAAGGCTACTTTCCTATATCTTCTTCTTTACTTGTTCATGGACTTATTGAATTGTTGTAGCAAATTCCTCTCCATCTGCACTTCTTTCCTCACCTCTTCCCAAAATCCTGAGTTCATAAGCTCCTCTTGGGTTCATTCCATATACAATTTGAAATGGACTCTAGCTTGTACTTATGTTGGGAGAGTCATTATAGCAAAATTTAGATTGTGCAAGCACCTGATCCCACTGTTTGGGATCCTCTCCAACTAAGCTCCTCAAAATGTTTCCCAAACTCCTATTAACTACCTCAATTTTTCCCTCTGTCTGTGGGTGATAAGATGAACTATAACTTAGATCCGTTCCAAGATTTTTAAACAAAGTTTTCCAAAAATGCCCTAAAAATTTAGCATCTATATCTGAAACAATGCTGTTGGGTATCCCATGCAGTATTAAAACTTCTTTAAAAAATAAGTTAGATATGTGAGTAGCATCACTAGTTTTAAATAAAGGGATAAAATGAACCATTTTTGAAAATCTATCAACCACCAAAAATATTGAATCATTTCCCTTTTTTGTCTTTGACAAACCTAGTACAAAGTCTATGCTTATTGAATCCCAAGGTCTCTTGGGAATTGGGAGTGGTGTATACAAACCTATATTCTAAATTCTACCTTTTACATGCTGGAAGATTGCACACTTGTCTTATTATCACCCTGTAATTTCCTAGGCTGAGGAGGAAATCGACAGGGGTAACCAAAAAACCACTTGGAGTCAAGGATATAGCCCTCCAAGACTTAGAGAGGGATCTATATGTCAGATTTAGATTTGTTTGGAATAGGATATCAGGCTAGCTATGCAGAACAAAATATTTTTTTGAGTTGGGTAGGTGTAGAGAAGAGGAACCATGGGCAATGGAGTCACAATCTGAGATTTAATAAAAAAAAAAATCCTACAGACAACCTTACAGGGCAAGGTAGGAAAATCACTCGATTCTTCATAAGCTTGAGGTATGGCAGAGGGGGAAAATATTAAGAAGTCGAATTAAAGCCAGAGTAGTAAAGAATTTTGCGTTTAACTTTCAGTGGAAAACATTAACATTGCTTTAAACTAGGAACATGGTGTTTTTACACAAATCCTGATATTAAATATCTTTAAAACAATAGAGAAGAGAAACATATATGAAAACAGAGTAAAAAAAATTTACAGTGAGAAGAACTTCACCAATGGATTTGACACCAAAATCTTGTAACCGCTGCGACTGTATTATTGAATTGATGAAAAATACAGGAAGCTCCGTGAGCTCTGATACAAATCAAGTCATGGTCCCTGATTGATTCCCCCTTTGCACATTTGATTCATTACAATATATAAAAAATATTCTCCCCAAGCTCAGGAGGTCAAATTCAACCACCTCGGCCAAAAATAGAAGTAAAATCGCTGAAAATCCTGAACTGTCCTCCATAAAATATGGGCTGAATTTATGCAAAAAATGGTTCCTCTCAGACATTTTTTTCTCCTCATCAGTGACACCTATGCACAATATGGAGGATTTTATTGTATATGAGCATGTTCTGGACAAAAACCTCCT
>CBVK0104272306.1:0-13174 GCA_900067695.1 Picea abies
GTACAGTTGTCACCATCAAGGTGGTGGCACATGGCATGTCTAAGAAGGGTCCACATCACTATTGGTGAAGTCATCCTACCATGCCACTTATTCTCTTCTGCTTCGGGACTTTGGGCTTCGACAGTTTGAGAATCAACACACTCCAATTCTCCCAAAGGTCGAACTGCTAAATCAAGTTGATCCATCCTTGATCAAATCCAACTGTGAACACTCCCCCCCCCCTAAGATCTATGGTGTATATTCTTATCGAGACTTTGGAACTTCGGGCTTTGGCCCCTCTATCTCTTATAATCCATAAATTTTGCTGAAGTGCGAAGTCTGAATGACTTTGAGGTTAACCTTCATGCAATTTTCTCCAGATATGATGGTTGTGAAGGATCCTCCTTCTCCCGAATAGATCCTACGGCCCAATCACCACAAATGTTTTGGTTTCTATATTTGTGGCCATTTCTTAAACCGTTACACATCCCGTGCTCTCGAACACAATCCAAGTGTTCTCTCAATGCTCTTCTGGCACTCTACACATCAAAATTCTCTAGACTTTTTACTCTGAATTCCTCATTCGTGGCCCATACAGGTTCATTGTTGAAACCATGGGCTCTGAACTTGAATTTTGTCCATTTCAACAATAATTATTTTCCAAAAATTTTGCTTAAACTTCCACTAACATGACCATCCAGGCCCAGTGTTGAAACCATGGCTATGATACCATTTTTTAATGTTCCCAACCACTAACATGCCAAGCAAACTCACTTTCTGGATGTCTCTCCTTGCTATGATACCATTTTTTAATGTCCCCAGCCAACAATAGGTAGGGCAACGCTACCCCAATCAGACTATATATTTTTCCTTTCTGCTCTGATACCAATTCGTGACATCCCTAGCCTTAACCAATAGGTGAGGCCATGCCACCAAATAACTTTCATGCTCTGATACCATGAGCATGTAGGCTCACTGGCCTTAAGAATCTAGGTTCTCTGACCTAGTAATCATATAAATCTTCCAGCTTATAAACACGTGGCTCATCAGCCTATCAACATAATTACAATTTACCAACGACTCATCCTTAGGGTGTTACACTAGGCATGAAAACCAATGTAAGATTTATGAATTTATGGTTTTGTCTTGTTTTTTAAATTCACAAAATGATGAATGTATGTTGCAAATTCTGGTGATCTTTGAGTGTTGTAGCAAAGAAAAAAGTTCTGATTTAATGCAGTAAATTCATTGTATAATCCTTTGCATGAAAACCTAGGTGATGCGACGTTGATAAGGCCATTTTGACACTTCATTAGATAGTAGTCATGTTTACAGTCAAAAGTCTCATAATTGTGAGATGAATATGATGATGGTCAATATGCTTGAATCTGAGTAGAAAATTCAAAGAGGACCTTTGCCACTCATTGTGAGAGAGGTACAGTTGTCACCATCAAGGTGGTGGCACATGGCATGTCTAAGAAGGGTTCACATCACTATTGGCGAAGTCATCCTACCATGCCACTTATTCTCTTCTGCTTTGGGACTTTGGGCTTCGACGGTTTGAGAATAAACACACTCCAATTCTCCCAAAGGTCAAACTGTTAAATCAAGTTGATCCATCCTTGATCAAATCCAACTGTGAACACTCCCCCCCCCTAATATCTACGGTGTAGATTGTCATCGAGACTTTGGAACTTCGGGCTTTGTCCCCTCTATCTCTTATAACCCATAACTTTTGCCGAAGTGTGAAGTCTAAATGACTTTGAGGTTAACCTTCATGCACGTTTCTCCAGATATGATGGTTGTGAAGGATCCTCCTTCTCCTGAATAGATCCTACGGCCCAATCACCACAAATGTTTTGGTTTCTATATTTGTGGCCATTTCTTAAACCGTTACACCTCCTGTGCTCCCGAACACAATCCAAGTGTTCTCTCAATGCCCTTCTGGCACTCTACACATCAAAATTATCTAGACTTTTTACTCTGAATTCCTCATTCGTGGCCCATACAGGTTCATTTTTGAAACCATGGGCTCTGAATTTGAATTTTGTCCATTTCAACAATAATTATTTTCTGAAGCTTTTGCTTAAACTTCCACTAACATGACCATCCAGGCCCAGTGTTGAAACCATGGCTATGATACCATTTTTTAATGTCCCCAACCACTAACAGGCCAGGAAAACTCACTTCCTGGATGTCTCTCCTTGCTATGATACCATTTTTTAATGTCCCCAGCCACCAACAGGTAGGGCAGCTCTACCCCAATCAGACTATATATTTTTCCTTTCTGCTCTGATACCAATTCGTAACATCCCTAGCCTTAACCAACAGGCGAGGCCATGCCACCAAATAACTTTCATGCTCTGATACCATGAGCATGTAGGCTCACTGGCCTTAAGAATCTAGGCTCTCTAACCTAGTAATCATATAAATCTTCCAGCTTATAAACACGTGGCTCATCAGCCTATCAACATAATTACAATTTAGCAACGACTCATCCTTAGGGTGTTACACTAGGCATGAAAACCAATGTAAGATTTATGAATTTATGGTTTTGTCTTGTTTTTTAAATTCGCAAAATGATGAATGTATGTTGCAAATTCTGGTGATCTTTGAGTGTTGTAGCAAAGCAACAAGTTCTGATTTAATGTAGTAAATTCATTGTATAATCCTTTGCATGCAAACCTAGGTGATGCGGCGTTGATAAGGCCATTTTGACACTTCATCAGATAGTAGTCATGTTTACAGTCAAAAGTCTCATAATTGTGAGATGAATATGATGATGGTCAATATGCTTTAATCTGAGTAGAAAATTCAAAGAGGACCTTTGCCACTCATTGTGAGAGAGTTCATTTCATGCCACATGATTGTGATAAATCAATCTTCATCAGAAGAGATCGTCTCTTTATAGGAGAGACATTGCCACTTGTTTTGTGATAACTTGTCCCTTTGTATTATTAGAGGAGATCATCTCTTTGTAAGGAGAGACATTACCACATGCTTGTGAGAAACAACCCCTTTGTATTGTAAAAGGTTTTGATTAGCCACTCTTAAGTGATGATGAGAGTGAGAGGAATTTGTCTTATGCCTAAACATTGTAATGGGTCTTGTAACCATTGTTGAGTGAGAGGCAATGTTTTTCCAATGCATGTGCTAAAAATAATTGTAAAATTGCCCATGAGTGTTTTATAAACTATTGGGAAGTATGGTATTGATTTGAAGTTTTGATAATGTATAATCAAATAAAGATTTCCATTCGTGGAAGTGTCAACATCGACATCCTCATTATGAAGTAGAAAGGTGAAGGAGAAGAAGGGTGTGGCCTGTCAGAGACATTTTTTATGCAAATCAAGGATTCGACGACATATTTTCATTGGTGCAAGTGTTTGCATCAACATCCTCATTCCAAAGTACAAAGGTGAAGTAGAATAAGGATGTATCCTTTCATAAACCTATGCATATCAAGGAGCAAGGAAGTGTATCATGGAGTGTAACAGTCCTCCTAGAAGCTGGTTGCAGACATTCAATTTTTCTCTCTATACTTTTGGAGGACCAAAAGTGCTTTTTCTGGGAAGGTTTGATCCAAGAGGATCTGCATACAAAGAAATATTACTTTTCACACCATGGAGAAGATCATTAAAATGATTAATTGATAATAAAGTAGAAAAGAATAATTAATGCACATGAATGAATTATTTAAATTGTAAAAATGATTGATACATCTAAATGAGTATCAGAAACTCATGTATTATTCATACAAATGGGAAAAATGAGTAATGCTTGAAGTGATTTTGAGAATCTCACGTATTATTCATTTAATTGAAAAAATGGGAAATTAGCAACAATCCAAATCACAAATTAGTTTCTTAATTGTAAGGGGAAATTAGTTTCCTAGTCTTAAGGAGTAAGTTAAGGGTCTCATGAGTTGGTTTGGACTCTTCCTCACTTTATTACAATTGGATTCCTACTCTTAAGGAGGAATTTAAAGGTCTTTCTCATTTTTTTCCTTGAGTAGTTATTGGATCCTAAATTTATGGATCTTGTCTCCTTGAATTAAGGAGTTAAGGAAAAATATCTAAACCTCCTATGTAAAGCTCTAAGGGAGATGGATGCTTTATGGATCATCTCATGGTGGATCCCTTAATGGAGATGGAGAGAGAGAAGGTAAAATGTAGTCCTTTTGGTGTCTGAAGAAATTTTCCACATTTGTGAGAAGATTTTATCCCTTTCAAAGGAAGGAAAATCAAGTGATTTGTATTCCAAGAGGATCTGGAGACATAGCCATACTGGTGAAATTTGTTAACAACTCGGTGAACTCTTTCTTTATGTGTCGATTTCTTATCTCATGTTTCCATATGTATATTATTTCCGCAGTTATGGTCCTTTAATGCATTAAGTGATGACATATGAGATTAATTATCATATTCACCAAACTATATTCAATTTGGATTCAAGCCTTTATAAGAACATCAATCCATCGTTAATGCAATCAAGTTCAATTAAAACGATCTTATAATTGATCCTTTCATTAAGTGAACATAGAACAGGATTACATTGATATCAAGGTAACCCTGGTTCTAGATCACACTATGTCCTATTAAGTTGGTCACCCTCAGGGATAGGGAGCAACTGGGTGTCTCCTTGAAGTGGCATCATCCATGCCCAATCATACTTGTCACCTTCCATATTTTTTTCATTCCATATCCTTATATTTTGGTATTTTATGGTGTGCTGGCCCAAGAAGGGACTATACCTCATTTGATGGGAGGAAGGGGCTGAAGGCCTAGATGGGAAAGTAGTTGGAAAAAGATAAAATATTAATTATGAACCTTCTATATGCTCGCCTAGGAGGTCTTGAGAAATAATGAACTGTTATCTATTAAAAAATAAAAGACCTACAAAAGAAAAAGGCACAATAAATAGGCATCCCACTTGTTGAGGTGTGTACCCTCATGTGGTGTCCCTTTCTTTCAATGCACATGGAACTTTGTGTACCTCTAGCTGCAAGTGTCACTATGGTATTTCCCCCCAAGCCAATCGATTCACCATAGGGAGTACCTAGTGTTTGGACTTTAATAAATTAATGGCAATAAATGGTCTTGGAAAAATGTTGCATTGCAAACAAAGGGCATCTCACCCTCTACAAAGGCACCCATAAATGAGACAATACAAACAATTGTATGTCATGAACCCCATGCCCAGAAGTTCACCCACTCCATTTCACATGCACACATGGATTAGATGGGTTTTCTCAGGAAACACCTTGGACCTAGAGAATGATTTACCCAATAGGACTCCTTGATACCCCTCCCACACCTAAATTTTACAAACTATATAACTTCCTTGAGACCTTTTTAGTTTGAAAATGGGGGTTTGATTCACATGTTTGGGTGTTTTGATTATTAGATGTGGCTTACTTGTTATGATAATTGTGACTCATGAAACCTTGGAGGGCGTATCCGTTTTCCTTTACAGGACCTTTCCCAATGGATAAGTATTCATGAGGAGATGATTAGTTTGAATGTTCATGAGGGCTTGAAGCCCAAGGATGGATGAAGAGACCCCATGCCTAGGGAAAGATCACGATGATCAGTTTGCATAGTGAAAGAAGAGGAAATTGCATTTGAAGCCACCCCAGCTAGCCTGGATGGTGAGTTACTAGCCTTTCCCACCTGAATGTTAGCCCTTGGAGGCCTTGGATGTCACCCTAGTAGGCCATGACATCACCCATGGCTAGATTTTTTATACTTGAAGATCCTGGATGGCATTTTTTGCACATGTGGCATGAAGGTATCCTTTGGAGGCCCAACAATCCACTATATGACCCCAACATCACCTTGATGAGGCCTAACGTCGCCCTAGAAAGGATGACGTCACCCTCATTAGGGTTATTTTGTGGAAAATTGATTTAATTTTTAATTTTTATGAGAAAATTGACATGTAGGCTCAGTAATATAAAAAGACAAAACTTTTGGTAAATGAGGGTAGGATTTCCCATATAAATATGGCTAACCTCATTTCATTTTTCATCATAACTCTCCTGATTGAAAGAGAGGATTTAAATTGATTCCATTTTTGGGATTTATTGGTTGAAATAGTGAGGCACACTTTTTTTGGAGGCTTGCTACTTGCATCTTGGATCATTTTTGGTGAAGTTTACTTGGAAATCTAGGGTTTTATTGGTTGATTATTCTTTTTGGTGAAGTTTACTTGGAAATCTAGGGTTTTATTGGTTGATTATTCTTGGTGAAGTACGTAAATCTAAAATTCTCATATCTATGTTAAATGTTTATGGTATAATTTCTTATTCATGTTGAAGATTATGAAATTGCTTGCTTGAAACCCCAGGGTTAAGGAACAAAAGGTGTTTCTTCCTTGCTCTTTATTTTCTAACCTTTGTCAATGTGATTTTTCGTAGCCAAACTTTTATAGCCCTAAAGTTCTAACACTTAAGAATCTTTGTCTAGTTATTGAACTGCATTAAATATATTTCAATAGTCTAAGAAAGAGGAAATCACTAGATCCTAGAAGTGCCTACTCTCTAGCTAAATTTACCTTTTAAAGATTGGTTCTTTGGGGACTTAAGGTGCTACTCCTCAATATTCACTTTATATTTTCTTAGAAAAATATAATCATTGTCATTTCTCCATGAAAATGTGCTAAAATTTTGAGTCCATAATCCTTTGAAGGAACTAGTTACATCCCTCTTTTGTTGGAATATTGATCAAACATTCAAACCTTATTCCCTCAATCTTCTACTAACCATGTTTAACCCTAGTTTAACATTAATCACTAACTTTATTGTTGTTTTTATAATTTTTTTCTACAATCATCTAATAACAACAAATTTTCTGCAGAATTCACATTAATTGCTAGCTAATCACTTCAGAAATTGCTTATGACAAGTTATTATCATTCTACATATTAAATTCTATATTTTCACTGTCTTTTCAAGATTTTATGAGGAGTATTTGTTGCATCTATTTCATTTTATTCATTGTTGTTTTAAACTTATTAATTGCTACAATTTTATACTAGCTAGCATATTTTATCTTGGTTCACTATCTTTTGAGGCTCAAATATCATATTTGTACTTTTAATTGTCATATATGCTCTTATTTGTACTTTATTTTTTCATATATGTTCTTGTTTGTCATATATGCTCTTATTTGTACTTTATTTTTTCATATATGTTCTTGTTGTCTTGTTCTAGGCAGGTGCATTTCATCACTTCCGTTTGCCTCATTTTCTTGGAAATTTACCTTGTGAAACACCTAACTTGAGTGGGAAGTAAGAAGTGAGGTACTTCTTCATCCTTATATTTAGCCTACCCATCCCTTTAGGTCACTGGGGAAACCTCCCTTAGGTTGGACTTGCATCCTTCCATAAAAGATGGGATTTCTTATTGAGGTGACAATGATAGGGCATCCCATTGTTATGCCAATCTCCCATTCTTTGTTTTGGGCTTTGGAAAAGTACAAATTGCGTGATAACAAAGATAAGAAAGAATTACACATCACCATTCAAATATTTTAATCATAAGAATACTTTTAGTTTCAAATGGTGTGTGTGCGTGTGTGTGTATAAAGTTGCTATTGGAATATTTTACTTGTTATTAAAATTTTATAAAATAACTTAAACATTGAAGGAATTAGACATCTCCCTCATATGTGTATTAAGAATAAGAATTTTATTTTTTTATTTTAATATTTTTTGTTCTTTTTGGTGTAATAAAATTTGTTTACATTCAAGTGCTTTATGCATATATATGTATATGTATATAATATTAAATTTTTTTACTCAAAGTGGATATTGAAATATTTTATTTATGGTTAGACATTGCATTTTGTTTTATTAATATTTTTTTAAATGCCACATGTCAATTCCATATAAAAACAATGAAAGAATTACTCATCTCCATCATATTGAGAAGTAGAAAGCATGTATCAATGGAATAATAATCTGTTTACTTTGAATTACTCACTTTTTTCACTCTCTCTCTATAAAGTGGATATAGAATCATTTTACTTAAGGTGGATCATGAAATATTTTATTTATGATCGACATTGAATTTTTTTTGTTATTAATATATTTTTAAATATCATGTGTCAACTCCCTGTTGAGTACAGAAGGAATTACATATATCCCTTATACTTGGTTGTAGAAAACACCTTTCTACTCAATAACAAGTAAACCTATTATTTGGAAATGGGAGAGAAAGACGGGGAGAATAGATATTATTTATATACACCATAATTTTGTATGGGCATTAAACTATGAAATATATTATATATAAATGCACAAACTTTGTCTTAAGATAGAATAACTACCTTGATTTACCTCTTAAGGAAATATCTCAACCTCACACCAAAGTAGGAAGCATCTAGTTTGAGAGAATATCTCTCAAATACAACTAGTTCCAACCACTTCTTATAATAGAGGAAACAAAATCTAAGTAGAGATCAAATCTACGTAATCATGGCCAATAATCATAACAACCTCAACTATGATCACACCAAATACAAGTGAGAGTTACACATCCCAACACTCCCTCTTAATCACTACTTGTATTTACAATCATCATGTCATGTTTTCATCATCACTAAGTCTGTTGCAACTGCCAGTATAGTAGGATGTCCTTTGGGTACATGGTTCATTCAACCTCTTGATGAAATATTTTATTTATGGTTAGACATTGCATTTTGTTTTATTAATATTTTTTTAAATGCCACATGTCAATTCCATATAAAAACAATGAAAGAATTACTCATCTCCATCATATTGAGAAGTAGAAAGCATGTATCAATGGAATAATAATCTGTTTACTTTGAATTACTCACTTTTTTCACTCTCTCTCTATAAAGTGGATATAGAATCATTTTACTTAAGGTGGATCATGAAATATTTTATTTATGATCGACATTGAAATTTTTTTGTTATTAATATATTTTTAAATATCATGTGTCAACTCCCTGTTGAGTACAGAAGGAATTACATATATCCCTTATACTTGGTTGTAGAAAACACCTTTCTACTCAATAACAAGTAAACTTATTATTTGGAAATGGGAGAGAAAGACAGGGAGAATAGATATTATTTATATACACCATAATTTTGTATGGGCATTAAACTATGAAATATATTATATATAAATGCACAAACTTTGTCTTAAGATAGAATAACTACCTTGATTTATCACTTAAGGAAATATCTCAACCTCACACCAAACTAGGAAGCATCTAGTTTGAGAGAATATCTCTCAAATACAACTAGTTCCAACCACTTCTTATAATAGAGGAAACAAAATCTAAGTAGAGATCAAATCTATGTAATCATGGCCAATAATCATAACAACCTCAACTATGATCACACCAAAGACAAGTGAGAGTTACACATCCCAACACTCCCTCTTAATCACTACTTGTATTTACAATCATCATGTCATGTTTTCATCATCACCAAGGCTGCTGCAACTGCCAGTATAGTAGGATGTCCTTTGGGTACATGGTTCATTCAACCTCTTGATGAAATCCCCCCGAAAGTAAAACTCATGGTTTCTAGGTACTTCCTAGAGTTCACTCATAGAGCATGCAATCGATCTATGACATGGATCACTCTTACAAGTGTTAACAAACACTATAATAAAGGTTTATGTACTAGAAATCAATAGTGATACATGATAAAGGGGTATGCATGCCTAGTTAGGTCTTGCAGTGATATGTCATTTACATGTTCCATAGATACAAGTTCCTACATTACATACTCCATCTCATGGAGATACTAGGTACATAATCAAACATATCAAGGACCAATACGTCGAATCAATAATAATTACATCATAAAATTGCTGCAAAACAATGCGTGACTCACATTAACATATGGTCATGAGTTTGTTTTATTCAACTCAATTCACACAATTACTTTGTTTGTCTGTAATCATCATGTTGCTTCTGCACTTCTGCTACTTCAACACGAATTCCATTGTCACCATTTTCCCTTGGACTAATCTCTTTGCTATTCCAAAAAAACATCTTTGTTCTTCCTGCTTATCATTCAAACAACTTCCCTTTACAAAGCAAACTAGGGAATAATTTTACATCACAAAAATATTACCAAGTAGGACTTCAACTCGTCAGCAAGACATAGTATAATCTTCCTCCTCTCCAGTTGTTTACATGTTTGGTTTCTTCCTCTACATCTTTGACATTGGACCTTCAATGTCACTGCCACTTCATTGTCTTGGATTCACCTGTGATTTGTTAGAGTAAAAAATTCTAACAAAAACACTATACTCATATTGAGTTAGCTCCACTCAATGTAAATGCTACTAATTCCAAAAAACTTATGATTTCCACCATTAACTAATTCTTCTTGGAGTTTCCAAACTTTTACATGTAATAGTCACATTAGTCAAATCTAACAATTTATTACAGATTGAGTTGATAAGGCTCAACATGTTTCTCTTCACACCTCCAAACAAATTTAAAAGACACTTAATTTTACCTTGCCAAAGATTTCGACAATCACATCTATAGATTCTCTATTAGCATCTAAGTTTCCCTACCATCTCCAAACATTCTATCAAATTGTTGAACAAGACAATTTAAACTGCAATCAAAATTGTGTAACCTCATTATAGGCAAACTTCCCTTCACTTCCTTGGGCTCTGATGATCCCAACAACCTCTATCGTCACTCCTCTTCTCATTACCATGATCCACTCACGGTTCACAGCTACGTCCAAGGTATCATAATCTATTGCGCCTTATTCAATATCTTCAGAGTCCAATGCAGAATCCAGAGAATCATTCACCTTATCCTCAATGAATCATGCTTTGGTCATCCCTCTGGTGAATTCTTGCACTGTGCCAACCACTTCTAGAGCCTTTATAAGCCTCAGTAATTTTTGACAAGTTTCCAACAGCCAGAGCAGTTGCAACACTTTCTCCAAGGTGCATAGATATTGAATTCATCTGTCCGTTGTTCTCATAAAGGAACTGAAAAACTTGTCTAAATATTACGATTTCTTTATCCAAATTCTTTGCTAACGTCATGTCGTTCCGCTTTGTTGCAATATTGACTTCTTTCTACATTTTTTTTCTTCACGTTGAATATCGTGAATATGGCGATCGATGTTCCTACACTCTTTTATGAGGCGTCTCTTCCACTCATGCATTTGCTACTGTGGATTTGGTCTCGGCTTCAAGATTTCCTTCACGACATCCATTGTGGAATTGGAAATAATAACAAAAAATTACCACTGAATATGATCCAAAGTATGCATAGATTGAACCTGCTCCCTGGAGATTAACATCATCACAATTATGAAGAAAAGGGACCATCATGCCTTAACAATTGTGGTATTCTACAATTAATATTAAATTTTACACCTTTCAGTTGTTCAGGCCTCCCCCTCTAGTCATAAATTCACCCTTGTTGACTTAATCGAAGAAAAATCCCATGCAACAAGCAAATCCTCTATCTGACTAACATCCAATATCGAACATGGTTCGAATCTCAGCACAGTGAAGCATTGATTTTTGAAAATGACAATCCTTCTGTGCCTAATTCCTCTATCAGCAACCAATTATATGTGCCCTTTCCAACGTAAGACCGAACTCGAATTCTCATGCTCTTCTGGGCACAACTGATTTGTTTTGTCCCGATCAGGCTTTTGTATCCACTCTTTGATACTCACAATTGATGGAATGTTATAGGGACTAATCATCCCACATATTCCTTCTTCAACACAAACTGCACCAACGACTCTCCTCTGACTCTATAGGCCATTTGTGACAACACACATCAATTTAGTTCCAAAAATAGATGGTTCCATGAAAGGCTCTCTTCCTTCAACACTCAGCAGACTTCGTATAACGTTCCCACACTCAACAATGCAAGAATACACCATTTCAAAAAAATAATGATAATATAGGAGCAACCATATTAATATATAACAAATTAGCATCATCAAAACAAACACATTATTGTTTACTATGTAATTGGATTCGCCTATATCAAACACCGAAACATAAAATAACAAAAATACTATCAAAAAACATTAATGTGTCCATGCTAGTTTAATACTGGAGTGGATTCAAGTTCAATATATAAAACCTAAATGTTTTCATTAGTTGTCAAGGCCTCTGCGAGAGTACTAGATAAATTTCAATGGAAAATAACTAAGTTGTCTCTGAATGTGTTATTGGGACAATCGTTGATTCTTTTGTTAACCATTTAATTACTTATGGCTCTACTACCATATCAAATTATAAGATAGATTCCATTTCACATTGGTTTAGTGGTTGGGAAGGGTTTTCTCTTCTACAAACAATTAATTTAAGTGTTTTACCTATTCAAATTAGTTTGGTTGGATTATCCAATAACACATTCACAAACCATATCTCAATTTTTTTTCTTATACAAATTACTTTGGTTGGATCATCCAACAACACATGACCTCAAATCATATTGTTGATTGTTTCAAATGTATGTCGATGGGTGATAATGTTGGACTTCTAACCTGCGAAAATATTGAAAAGAGAAGAAGATGTAAAACAATCACATAGTAAACAACAAAAAGAGAATTGGGGGGAAATGATATCCTTTATTGATCTATGGAGAAATGAATACAAGTATCAATAATCTCCTCATAAGATTCTTCATTTAAACATGAGATTCACAAGTGTTTACATATGGAAAGTCAAACACTTGAGAAAACTTCCTCCAAACAAAAGTAACTGGAAGGTGTGTTGTCACAACACAACAATCTCTACCTTGACAATAATTTCCTGATATCTTTCCCAACAAATCAATCATCATCTTTCCTGCAATCCAAGATAAGAGAAACACCACCATATCTTCTCTAACATTATTGGTTGTGTGAACATGTCTACATAGTTTTCTCCAATATGGACCACTCCAACTTCACTGAATCAACATAACCTCAAACTAAATCACTACAATCACTATAGGTGATACTTGTGTTTCTCAGATACTGACGCACTGATTTCCATTCTCTTTACCTTGTTTTTCCATCTATCCACTGACAACACTAATTGTGTGTGAAATATTTGAACATTCCATCGCAACCATCAACCTTCCTATTGTTGTACACAAGACACATAATGATTTTTTTCCTTACTACTAAGACATAAACTTGAAGAAAGATTACAAAGAAAACCTAAGGAGATATT
>CBVK0104272343.1:0-18837 GCA_900067695.1 Picea abies
TGATTCATGAGGCTTTGTAAAGTGGAGGGAGCATTACACAAGCCAAAGGGCATGACCAAAAACTCATAGTGACCCTCATGAGTTCTAAATGCAGTCTTAGGAATGTCTTCCTCTTTCATATGGATCTGGTGGTAGCCAGCAAAAAGATCAAGTTTAGTAAAGAACTGGGCAGCACTCAATTCATTCAAGAGGTCATCAATGATAGAAATGGGAAATTTGTATTTAATGGAGAGTTTGTTGAGGGCGCGGAAGTCAGGACACATGCACCAAGAACCTTATTTCTTAAGTTCCATGACCACATGTGAATATTATGGGCTCATACTGGGGTGATGTTGATGGGTCCTCAATCCATTTAACTCAACAACATGAACCAAACCTGCCATTGAGGCCCAATTAGACTCTGTAGTGTTTGATAGTGGAATGGTTGTCCAGATATGTCGATCCGGCCAAATAATCAATGGGCTTTATGTAGTGATTGACAAGATATATTCTTATGAAAGATCCTCCTTCAGTTTAAATGTTCTCTTTTTTTATTTTCTCTTATTAGATCAGGTCTGATAAAAAGATAGGTGCTGGTATAAACCAGCTGGGTAAAAGGGTAAATCTTAACTACTGAAGAAGGATGAGCTTGGGATAACCCTCATGCTCAAGCATGCAAACAAAGACTTTCAGACTTGCTACAAGCCTAATACTAATACATCAACTTGTTGGTATTTCAATTATTGACTGAGATATAATTATTCAAAGAAAACAAACATACAATAAAATGATGGCAAGAAAAATAGTTTCCTTAGATCTAACCATTAATCACACATTAACACAACTATTTGCTTTCCATCATTAAGGAAAAGAACTACAAAAAAATATTGAATCAGCTAACTTATCAATAGATTCAAAAACTCTTACTCACTACAACATCCATTCATGAAACAAAGTCGGAAGTAATTCCCCCTCAAATCCAATCACACATGCATTTGATGAAAAATAGAAGTTTGTCTCTGCTCCTAATAGGACTTCTCAAGTAAGGTAGTTTAGAAATAGTTCTGTACAATTCAAAAAATGAGGGTCTTTGCAAAAACCATTGACCTTTTCTAAAAGGTCGATCCTCTTATTTATAACAAATCATTAACTAAAAATAGCTATCAAAAGTGCAATCTAAGTAAAACAAAACAACGCCACATGGCACTTCCATCTCTATGTCTTCTAAGAGTCATCAAATGGCTTTACTGAAGTGGATGACTCTTCTCATACTCTGACCATTTGATGAAGAGTTCCTCGCATGTATTGGCATACGGGAATCTGTGTTGGTCCATCGGGGCTGAAAGGATCTCTTTTACTTCTACTGCTCATGCCCGATACTTGACTATTTTGACACTTAACTGTTATAATATTGTTCAAGCCTTGATCAGGTGTTCCATGAACTGTTGTACTTGACTCACCACCTTAGCTATCTCTGCAGTCCATGTCGAGTCTTGTTCTGCATGTTGTTTGACTATGTAATGCAAGTCAACAAATTCCTCGGGCAGGCCGAATTCTAGGAGACCGATGCCTTTCATCTCCCGATTAAAATTGGCCCATCTCCTTTCGCAATCGACCCATTTTTCTTAGATCTCTCGCTAAGGTTCTTGGGCCATTTTCTCGTCGCTTTTGAATTGTGCTAATATAATCAATTCTTTCCACTACTTGGTGGGCATTCTCGTGCCATCTTTCCACATATTTGTAGGTCACTAGTGCCATAAGGGTGTCTTCTTTGAAGTCTTTTATCCCTACAATGAAAAGGTGTCATTCATTCGTGAATTTTCCATAGGCGTCTTGGAACTCTCTTCTAAAAAACACAGTGGCTTTTGTAGAGTCATGATAGTATTATGCCAAATGGCATAGATGCTCCAATTCCTTTAGCGCAATGGCCAACTCCTCTTCAAATTTCCTTTCTCTATCCAGGGTGGCATTTGTGATCTCCATCCCTATGTTGATAAGCTCAAACGTCTTGGCATGCTCTGTGTTGATCAATTTCTCCTCTGTGGTGATGAGGATTGAACTATCCAATGTAAGCCTCCTTTTCTTAGTGGCTCTTTTCATGATGGCTTTCCTTTTTCGGTCGTAGGCGATTTCTTGTATATTGGCGAACTCATCAACAGGTTCAGGGATTTTTTGTTCTCCCCAAGTTAGGGTATTTCCCAGGCTCTCAACTGGGTATATTTGTTCAAGGTTGGGTTCATGGACCTCTCCTGTATGTCCTTATGGATCGGCCTTTGATTTTTTATCATCGAGGGGTAAGGTACTGGCCAAAATTGAGGAATCAGGGGCGGGTTAGGTACTTACTTGGTAATCGACTCTTGAGATACCAATTTTTTGTTGTGGGATTTATTCTTCATGTTCACACAATCCTAGCCCATATCTCAAGCTGTCCATTGGATTTCCCGGTATGTTGAGTGACTCAGTGTCCAAGGAAATCTATACCTCATGCTCACTCTGTAGATGGCTCTGAATTGGAGCATCGTGACCTGGGGTGGATGATCTCTCAGGTTATTTCTCCTATGTAATTTGCACTGGAGTGACAAGGGACACCTCTGAAATCTCCTCATCATCATAGATGGTTACTAAATCGAAAAAGGGATTTGGTACACTTGTTCTCCCTGATGTCATCGCTATCTCAGCGTGGGTCAAAATTTCACTTGGTGATCCAACCTATGGTGGTGGAGCTTCAGGATTTTATGACCCAATGATTTCTTCAAGCTGCATCGGCTCTAGGCCACCTAGTTCTCCTCGGCTTTAGATTGGGTCATCAACGACGATCCTCCTCATTTTTATCAAATCAGTGTCATTTTTCAATTGATCAATGATTCTCTATGCCCCTTCTAGCAAGAGCAATCCCCTTCTATGTGCCTTTGTTGTCTCTGCTACTCTGAGACAATAGAGGCACATAGAAGGGGATTGCTACTCTGAACCTGTCCCAATCCTAGGTGCACTCTGTGAAGATTACATCCTTGAATTTATCATGAGCATACGACCAAGAGGATGACACCTGCGAAGCATGTTGGAGGACTAGACCTTTAGGGTAGTGCTTGCAAAATCGGCCTATCGAGAACCTAAATTCCAGTTGGCTAAGCCCGTCTTGTTTGGCTTGAGCAGTATTCTTCACCAGATAGCACCCCACATGGAAACCGTAGGGTATGAAAGCTCGCTTCTTGTCCTTGACTAATGTAGCGTTGTAGCCCTGTAGGATAGTATGGTAGCATATTTATCCCACAACGAGATAGTATGGGACATGAGCAGGTAGGAGATGTGGTGCTCCAGTGGCCCCAAACACCCTGATGTAGGTTGAGCGTTCTTTTAAATACCAATGGCCTACCTTTTCTACCATTTTCTTGGATGTTGTAGATAATATTCCTTCTTAGTGCGTAAGATTTCTTTTACCTGTTCTCCCATAGTATGTTGAAGTAGACATGGACTAGGAGCTCCCCAACATTCCATCTTAAATTCATGTTGGCGGAGACATTCCTTGCGCACATGACATCGAGTAGGTACAAGGCCATGTAGAAAGTGGTTGCCTCCACTTCTTTCATCATATGAGCCTGTTGTACACAGATTCTTAATTGTTTTGAGATTATTTCTCCCCAGTTGAAGCTGCTTCTGGAGATTGCCATTGTGTACGCCAATTCCATTGTGTATGCCAACGACATCCATGCTTCTGAAAACTTGGAGTAGTCCTTTTCTCCATATAGCCGAAAGATGAGAGCCATCAAATAGATGTATGGCTCCCTCAGGTTGATCGTCCCATACCATCCATTGCTCCAGTTAGTGAACTTATTGTCCTCCTTCCACCATGAGGCCATCAACCGACTGGTGTCATGGAATTCATAGAAATTTACCACGAAGTTTGTGTTGAGATGCTCCTCTAGGTCCCTGATCTTGTAGTATTTATGGACTTATGCCTGTCCATATGGTCGATGATCCATTTAAGAACCTCTATGCAGGGGAAAATTGGGGTTTTGCTTACCACCATGTGTAAATGCGACCATTGGATGTTCAAGAACACTTGGTCATCTAGCGCCCTCATATTCAGGTCATTGTGTGGGATATACTTTGGGTATTCTTCGCGGCTAACTATGTTGAAGAGATCCCCCCACTGTGGGAGAATTACTTTGGATCTGGTGCTTGATTTTGTATCCCCAAAGGCTGGAGGCTAGACAAAAGCTTTCTTTATTGATGTTTTAATGACAGGATCTGCCCTGGGAGCGTACTCCAACTACCTCACAGTCCTTGGAGAAGAACCTTTGATTGTTTAAGCTTCCTTTAGCATGGGTGCCCTTGGAGAGCATCTGTTGGTTGGATTTATCAGCAACATCTTACCTGCAGCTAGAACATAGTTTAGAGACCGTGCAAAAAAACAAACTGGATGCATATATAAATTACGACCAACGAATTGACAAACTTGAATCCATACCTCTGCAACTTGTTAAACATGGTTTTCATAATCAGAGGGTCAGTACAGTCTCGAGACGCTCGCTTTGCTCCTTTGGATGCTCTAGAATTAAAATTGTGCACAAAATGAATTTGTCCAAAAGAAACATTCTAGACATTTAAATAGGGATAAACTTACCTTGTCGCATCAGCCATTCAATTTGGGTATGATTGTATTTTCATTAAATCTACCAGCAGATCTTCAAATATGTTTAAACGTAAATTCAGCATGGGCTGATAGTGCAGGAGTGGGTGGTAATGTGGTCTATCGGTGATTTCAAATTGTTTTTGTTTAATTGGTGCTCGAGGTAGAAAAAAATGTGGGATCAGGAATTAACTGGTCTGTTAAATGTCCAAATCCAATCTATATTATGCCGCAAACATCCCATCGTTTCACTCTTTTATTTGGGGGATCGAGGGTTGTTATTGTGCTTCAAACATTTTCGTTGATATCTTCTCGCAAAAGCTCCGATGCTGATCAATCTTGTCATAATGAGCTGACGTGTTAAAGATGACTAGGAGGTGTGACTAGGAGCTAAGGGAACCTTAAAATGACTTGGGATGAAACTAGGTCGTACAACCCCCCTTACGTGGTAAAGACATGTGTCATTCGAGACCGGTGACTTCATTTGCTCGTGTTAATTGGAATCGAGACTTTATTTAAGCTATACATTCTAAAACCCAATCATATCTTGCCGACGCCGAAAAGTATCCAGGATCAATGATCGACGATAAACCTACCCAAGTGCTCTCGGATCGACTCTCTCGGAAAAGTACCGATGTCGAAAATGTGTCGGGGATCGGCGATTGGAGATATGCTTGTCATGGACAAAAATGATTGTTTTAACTTTTCTGGATTTCCCTGACCCCGATAAAGCGCATCAGTCATCGGCTATCCGTGATTTTTTTACGAATTTGTTAATGTCTATTCTTCCCATATATTTATGAGGTCAAAGGGGATCAAGTATCTCTTGAAACTTTGTGCGAATAACTTACGCAAACCTCGAACCTCCTTCTTCGTATGTCGATGGGGACCAGTGCTCGACGATTATTGTAATTTTGGTTCCCTTTCTTGCTTGAATTTTTTTTTTAACGTCGAACCTAAGCGCGTTAGGTGTAGTGTTAGCTGTCAATTCTTAATTCGGGTGTTAAGTTCTTTTAGACATGGGTTTTCACAAGTTCAAACAATCCTTACTTGATGATAAGATTGAAGAAAACAACACAAAGATAAACCATTTCCCGAAGTGAAATCGATTCAGACAATGAAGAAAAAAAGTGGTACCCAAAAAATGATTAAATTCCCTAAGGATTTTTAGGGTGTGTTGAGTGCTCAACAAATGGTGACTTATTGGGTGAAAGAAAAATATGTGTTCCTTCCCTAGGCTTAGCTGATGCAGAAGTTGGTTAAGAACTTAACTGGTTTTGTTTTTTATCAGATTCTCTTCTATCCTTGCGTTTGAAATTTCCCTGGTTTGTGAATTTGGGCCTGGCTGTGGGATTTCAACCTTTATTCCACCTTCATTCCCTTTAACCATGACCCACAACCCCTTTTGGAAAGAGTCGAGTAAAACATTCACTGGCACCTAGCCTTTTAGTTATCATCATTCAGTTTTTGAGGTGTTACTCCGCTGCCAACGAGCATCCATAGCCCCGGTGGAGTCACCCCGACGTCACAGACCTTTTCTCTGCTGCCAGCGAGCGTCCATAGACCCAAAGGAGTTATGTACATACCCTTTCCTACTTTGCACTCATTTGATATAATTGATTTATTTCGGGAAAATTCCCTGAACGAGTGGGAGAGGAGGACGTCTGTTATCTGCAAAATGACATGGTTAAGGTGAAATTTTTCTAGCTCTATCTTGAGGTACATGTGATCCTTTCTAGCTTACCATATTTCCCTTTAGGTTTTACCATCCCACTAGGCGGACACTTCATCACTTTCCAAGGTTGTGTATTTGCAAAGGTTAGATGCAAAACTCCTTTAAGACAACAACAATTCACCCAACATTTCTTTTTTTGTATGTAAGCATGAGTCAGGAACAGAGTTTGCTATACTGTATGAATTAAGGTCAACCAATGCCTTGCAGAACACAATCTTCAAAGCGCAAAAAATACTACAAAAGAAAACAGGATTAAAGGACTTTGCAACATGCCAACTTAAAAATAAAACAACATGAAAACACACATCTTTTTTTTTTATTTAACAGAAATATTGTTTTAGGGCTTGGCCATTCACCGAGAGGGCGTCAGGTTCCCACCTCAGATTTTGCAACTGATATGTGCCTGCCCCAAGTTTCTCAACTACATGAAAAGGTTCGAGCCATAGATTCTGAAACTTCAAATGTTTTCCCTTTGTCTCATTTGTTATGTCCCATTTCAGGACTAAGTATCCTATTTCAAAATTCTTCTCTTTGGCCTTATGCTTGACAAACCAACTTTTAACTATCTGTTGATGAGCGATGAACTTTGCTTTTTATTTAACCCTTTCTTCTTATAGAATGAGGAGGGTATCAATTCTTTGTTGAATAACCGATGAGGTTTGTCCTCTAGAACCCTGAGCAAGTTGAAGAGATGGAAGATATAACCCGTTTGGGAGAATGGCTTTTTGTCTGTATACTAGAAAGTATGGGGACTTCCCTATAGCTTCCTTGGGTGTTACTCTATCATCCCATAACAAATTATGAATTGAATTATGAAAATTCCTTTGATTGTCTGCAACTGTTTTCTTCAATATCCTTACTAGGTTCTTATTGGTTGATTATGCCACTCCATTCCCCTATGGATAGTAGTTTTCAAAGTATCTGATTAGGATTCCTTTGTATAGAAAGAACTCTGTTAATAAGGTGGAAGAAAATTAAGTGGGATTATGAAAAAATAGAACAGAAGGCATATCGAACCTTGTGATCAATTGTTGTTCTATAAATTGGATTACCATGTTTTCGTTTACATGAGTCAGAGGGATGGCCTCTGCCCATTTCGTGAAATAGTTCATAGCAGTTAGTATGTATTTATCTTGTTTGGAAGAACTCGGTCTAATTTCTCTTATGACATCTAACCCCCATTGCTCGAATGTTCTGGAGACGGCCACAGGTTGGAGTGGGACAACTACTCTCTTTTCCTTCCCTACACTCATTTGACAAGTTTTACAAATTCTAGTGTGTGAGCATCTCTAAACAGAGTAGGACAATAATAGTCAGCTCTCAGTATCTTGTGAGCGGTGGTATTCCCTGCAAAGTGTCCATCTGTGGGACCATCATGGAGCTCCTTCAGAACCTTCTCTATGTCTTCATGTTCAAGACATATTAAAATCACCCCATCATAATTAATGCAGAAGAGCATCGAATTTATGAGGCGATATTGTACTGATTTTAGTCTGAGAGCTCTCCTTTCCCTAGGGTTTAGGTTTTTTGGGCAAGTCCCATGATGCAGGAGATAAGTTAGTTTCCCATACCAAGACTCCTGCCCTGGGGAAACATATAAATATTCACTACACCATAATGCCAATCCATTCACCCACTCAGGGTCTTCATTTACTTGGTCCTGGGCTTCAGCAGCCAATTTACACAATCCTTGCCCTTTAACTAGCTTGGTAGATTTTATATCTAGATCAAATTCTTGGACCACTGGGATCCAGTTTTCTCTTCTTTCCGCCATATCCTTTTGAGTGAATAGGGATCAGACTGCAGGATGAGGCATAATGACTTTTGTGTGTTTTTTTAGGATGTAAGATCTAAAATGTTTTACTATATTGTACACCACATAAGTTTGTTTGTCAATAGCAGGGTAATTTAGTTCGGCCCCTTGGAGATTAGTGCTCATAAATGAGACCGATGCCTCATTGTTTTCATCATCCTTCTGAGTCAATATTGTAGCTAACGATTGGTCGGAGGAAAAATTATAGAGGAAAAAATCTCTGCTAAAGTCGGGACTTCGCAACACTGGAGCTTGAGATATTGTAGTCTTAATATTGCTGAAAGAACTTTTTCGTTCGTCATCCCACTTAAAATCAACATCTTTGTGGATCATTTTTTGTAAGGGTTTGATAGTTTCAGCGAAATCGAGGGTGAACTTCCTCACAAAATTGATTTTCCCAAAGAAGGATTGTATAGCCTTTTTGTTGTGGGGTAAGGGAAGCTAAGTTATTGCCTTAATTCGTTCTAGGTCTATGCGAATCCCCGCTTGAGATATAATATGACCTAGTAGTTTCCCTTCCTCGACACCAAATATAGTTTTCTTAGGGTTTAACAATATACTGTATTTCCTACACCTTTCAAAAATATGGGTTAGGTGTTGGATATGATCTTCTCTATTCTTTGAATACACAATCACGTCATCCAAATAAACTACTACACATTTTTTGATTAGTCCCCGAAAAGCTACGTCCATGGCCCTTTGGAAGGTTGCCTCTGCATTGATTAACCCAAAGAGAATGCGTTTATAATCAAAGGTTCCCCACTTGGTTTAGAAGGTAGTTTTCAATCGGTCTTCCTCTGAAACTAGAACTTGGTTGCAACCTAAAAAATCGTCCAACAGGGAGAAAATCTCTAAATCAGACACGCTCTGCAAGAGTTTCTCCATCGGTGGGACTGGGTAGTTGTACTTTCCTGATGCTCTATTGAGGTTTATGAAACCCACACACAGACGTATCTCCCCTTACTTTTCACATGAACCAAATTTGCTACCTAGGTAGAGTGTCTAACCTGAAAGATAATTTTAGCATCTAGTAATTTCTCTAACTCCTAACACATGAGGGGTTCCAGAGATGGGTGGTACTTTCGGAGCTTCTGTTGGAAGGGTTCTACTCAAGGTTTTAACAAGATTGTGTGTTGAATGATGTGAGTTTCATGAGTCTTCAGATCTCAGTAGGACCATGCAAAAAAATCTTGATATTCTGAAAAGTTTGAGATAGGCCTTCCTTTCTTCTTTAGACACTATCTTGCCTAGATTTACATATTTAGGGTTTTTCGGGATTCCTCGATTTATAGTCTCGTACATGGGACATGAGCTTCGTGTCTTTGTGTTTGTTGACCCTTTAAATCTTTCCCTCAAGTCAAAGAGATTCTCCAAGTTTGTTACCCCTTTCGGTATCGTGTGAAACCTTAGTTTGTCAGTTGAGTGATATGTTTCCCCTTTTTGTTCATGAGAATTAGTTTCTACTAGTTTCTCTTGGAATATTTCATCGTCAATATCCATTTCTTTGAAATTTTCATGATTGGTTAAGAAGTTTATAATCTGTTCATCTTCTTCAAATACCTTCCAATTAGAAATATTGTTGGGCATTGATGGTTTGTAGAGTAGCTCCATAGTGAACCAGGAGGATTCATAGTATTCTAAAGGGGATAGCCTCAAGGCAACAGTGGCTAGGGAATCAACAAGAGTATTCTTTGTTCTAGGGATCATTGTAATGTTGAAGGATTCAAAACGTTCTATTAGCATGTGCACTTCCTATTGATAATTCCTCAGGTGGGGAGAGTTGCAATGTATAGTATTCCTTACTTTCCTAACAACAATTTTGCAGTCTCCAAAAACCTTTAGTTCTTTAACATCTAATTCTATGTCTTTCTTTATCCCTTGCACTAAAGCTTCATACTCGACGGTGTTATTAGTGAATTCAAATTCTAGTCTGCAGGATAGGAAATTTAGTTTACCTTTCGGATCAATGAGGATACACCCCGCTCCTGACCCTTCTTGTGATTTAGACCCATCAAAGTACAAGGTCCATACTTGTGAGTGAGAATCGTCTGCTTTTCCATGCTTACTAACTTCTCCCTCTCCCATTATTTCGTTTGGGGTTTCCAACAGAAGAGGGTTCCTTCCGCCGTTGTAAGTACATTTTTTTGAAAAGTCATTTCGTAGTTTTGAGTAAGAGGAACATCAGATGAGAGAGGGGATAAATTATGGAAATCAGAGTCACAAGAGTAGTTACCTAGCATGAGGAAATATGTCTAAGAGGGTTCATTGAGGGCTTATAAATCGGTGACAGTATGTTTGAGATACATTTCCCTATCGATCCTGATCATGTTCACGTGTCCCTTTAATGGCAACCAAAGGTTCCCAGTCTGTGATAAAGTATCCATTTGACTTCTCAGACCAATCTCGACTACGTAGCAGTCCCTAAGATTCTAGTATATCTATTGCAATGATTTCAATTACTTGAACAAATTTTGGGTGTGTTTCCATTATGATCATGACATCCTTGAGTTCTCCCATAAATTTCACCTAGGTTATGTCCATTTGTATCACATGTTTATCACTTTTGAGAGGGAATGTGTTTAATCTCTTGCAAATAGATAATGACATAAAATTAGAGGATGCCCCTGAGTCGACCAAACAATTATGGAGGTTTTTGTTGAATACTTCAAATGTCAATAGGAACGGTGGGACAAAAAGATTTCCCTTTTCAGAGCAAGCATTTATAGTTGGTTTATTTCTTAGATCCGTGGGGGATGGATTTTCCCCATGGTCAGTGTTTGTTATAGGTGATTCTACCATCTTCAAGGCTTGTAACAGGAAGTCTTTTTGTTGTGGAATTATACATATGTCCTTCACTGATATATTTTCCTTCAATATTTGTATATCTTCTACTATGTTGTAGTCTATCTTGGGCGATTCTCATGTATGGATATTTATAGGATTTCTTTGGGAGAAAAAAGGTGCTTTTGGGTGATCGGATGTTGGTTTCCCTCTCGACGTTTGGGTAAAGGTAAGGTCGTTTGAGACCGACTGACCCCTAATTCGTGTTTGCACAGCCAAGACCTCGGCGGGTGGTTCTTGAACCTCAAATAGATCATCGAAAGGCATTGGAAGGTCAGGATCCCACAACAGTATAGTTGTTTCTTCGAGCGGGTGAACTTCTTCCTGATCAAAAATATTCATCGTTGAGTCGCTTGATTGTTAGGTAAGGGAAACCTTGTCTAGGAACCAATTGGCCATCAAATTCATGGCATGCACCCATTGTGGACAATCTCTTTCAGAATGTTTCTCTTGGTGATAGGTACAGAAAGAGTCAGATGCTACATTGCCCAGGTCGATGGTTAAGTTGGTTGGGGGAGGTTCAATTTCTTTGAACGGTGGGTTTATTTTAAAAAATGGTTTATAGGGCCTTTCGCCTTGGTTTCCTTCCCCTGCAATTCTTTTCATGTCTATGATTTCATTTGACAACTTCTTTATTATTCGTTGTAGGTATTCTATGTCTCCACTTCCCTTTTCGGGACCTTGTTCTATTTTTTTCCATAGGGGTCTAGTCAACAAGAGTCTTATCCTGGGTGGAAGTTGAGATTATTTCTTAACTAGTGAGACATGACCCTCTTTACATCCCTTCATTTGGAATTCAATTTTTTTGGCTTCCTCTAAATTCTCAGCTAGGGTCGTTTTGGCAACCCTTTTTACAAACATGGAAATAGAAGTAGCGAGAGCATTAGAATATACTTCAATTTGAAACTCTTGAGTGGGTTTAGCTTCAGGTTGGAATTTGTTCGGGATAGTGGTGAATCGTTGATTGAAGTCTTTCACCTTTTCTTTTGAACTCATGGTGGCGGCGAACAACTCTGCCATCAAATCTCCTGTAGTAGTTTCTTCTGTAAATTTGTCTAAAAAATTCTTTTGAAACTTCGTCCAATTAGTTATGGACCCTACAGGTAAGTTAAAATACCATGTAGAGGCTGAATTCTCAAAGGTATAAAGGAAAATCTTGCATACTATGTCTTCATGTTGGAAATTCGTTATTCTAATAGCTAGTATGAACTTTTTGATATGGTCTTCAGGCAATCCTGAGGTTTCAGGGTCAAATTTAGGGAGTAACTTTTCTGGATGTCGGGGAAGGTTATATACTCATCCGGGGATTGCCAGAGAATATCTGGCCAACCATGGTTGATTATTCTGAGGTGGGTTTCCCCTTTCTTCATTATTATCATTGTTGTCCTCCATGTCACCCAACTTCGAGGCTGAGCGATCCAAGTTAAACCCTTCCTCGTCAGATTCAAGATCGTCGGGCTCAGAGAAGTTACCAGCTGGTGTTTCAAGGATTAGATTGTGGGGATGTTCGATCTTGGTGAGGGATAAATATATCAGGTCTTCTTATGTGTGAACAAAAACCTGGTCGGGGGTGTCGACCAATGGTCTGCTTACTTGTTTTCTATGAGGAAGTATTGGAGCTAAGGGTAGTGCTCCAATTTGTCTTGCGTAAGCTCTTGTGATTCTTCTAAACATGTTCAAATCCTTTTGGGGAAGAGCATATAGTATTTTAGGGAATAAATGTTCTTCCTCTTGCTGGGGTGAGTTACTCATTTCAGGAGTACTCACTATATGTGGGCTATCTTGAGAATGACTAGCCATGCATGTGGGTTGTTTTGAATCTATAGGTTGTGTGAAATATTATATCAGAAATATTGTTAGCCATTCATTCATCAGGCCCTCCTTCTAGCGCCAATTATGTTGAGGGGTCCTAAATCCATTTAACTCAAAAGAAGGAACTAAACCCGCCACCAAGGCCCAATTAGACTCTGCAGCATTTGATAGTGGAATGGTTCTCCATATATGTCGATCCAACCAAATAATCGATGGGATTTACATAGTGATTAACATGGTATATTCTTATGAAAGTTCCTCCTTCAGTTTAAATGTTCTCTTTTTGTATTTTATTTTATTAGATCGGGTCTGATAAAAAGATGGGTGTTGATATAAACCAGCTGGGTAAAAGGGGAAATCTTAACTACTGAAGAAGATTGAGCTTGGTATAACCCTCGTGCTCAAGCATGCTGACAAATATTTTCACACATGTTACAAGACTAGTACTAATACATCAACTTGCTGGTATTTCAATTATTGACTGAGATACAATTATCGAAAGAAAACATAAATGAAAAAAAATGATGGCCAGAAAAATAGCTTCCTTAGCTCTAACCATTAATCACACATTAACACAATGATTTGATTTCCATCATTAAGGACAAGAACTACAAAAAAATATTGAATCAACTAACTTATCAATAGATTTGGAAACTCTTACTCACTACAACATCCATTCATCAAACAAATTCGGAAGTAATTCCTCCTCAAATCCAATCACACATGCATTTGATGAAAAACAAAAGTTTGTCTCTAGTCCTAACAACACTTCTCAATTAAGGTAGTTCGGAAATAGTTCTTTACAATTCCAAAAATCAAGGTCTTTGCAAAAACCATTGACCTTTTCTAAAAGTTTGATCCTCTTATTTATAACAAATCATTAACTAAAAATAACTATCAAAAGTGCAAGCTAAGTAAAAAAAAACATCGCCACATGGCACATCCATCTCTCTGTCTTCTAAGAGTCATCAAATGGATTTACTGAAGTGGATGACTATTCTCATAATCTGACCATTTGACAAAGAGTTCCTCTCATGTGTTGGCATATGGGAATTTGTGTTGGTCCATCGGGGCCGAAAGGATCTCTTTTACTTCTACTTCCCCTGCTCAATACTTGACTATGTTCACACTTAACTGTTGTAGTACTGTTCAAGCCTTGATCAGGTGCTCCATGAATTGTTGTACTTGACCTGGCGCCATGTTTGCCACCTTAGCTATCTTTGTAGTCCATGTCGAGTCTTGTTCTACATGTTTTTTGACTATGTCATGCAAGTCAACAAAGTCCTCAGGTGGGCCGAATTCTGGGAGACCGATGACTTTCATCTCTCGATTAATCTTGGCCTAGATCCTTTCTCAATAGGCCCATTTTTATTAGATCTCTCACCGAGGATATTGGTCCATTTTCACCTAGTATTTGGCCACCTTCTTTATCCTATCTATGTTGTTTTCCCTTAGCACTCGAATGTCGTGTTCTTCGATGTATCGACCCTTTTAAACCGTGTTGATGTAATCAATTCTTTCCACTACTTTGTGGGACTTCTCGTGCCATCTTTCCATGTCTTTGCAGGTCGCTAGTGCCATAAGGGTGTCTTCTTGGAAGTCATCTATCCTTGCAGTGACAAGGTGTCTTTCATTCGTGAATTTTCCATAGGCGTCTTGGAACGCACTTCTCAAAAACATCGTGGCTTGTGTAGAGTCATGATAGTATTTTTCCAAATGGCGTAGATGATCCAACTCCTTTAGCGCAGTGGCTAGATCCTCTTTATCTTTCCTTTCTCTATCCTGGGTGGCATATGTGATTTTCATCCCTGTGCCGATAAGCTCATACGTCTTGGCGTGCTCTACGTTGATTGAATTTCTCTCTGTGGTGATGAGGATTGAACTGTCCAACGTAAGCTTCCTTTTCTTAGTGGTTCTTTTCATGATGGATTTCCTCTTTCGGTCGTAGGCGATTGCTTGTATATCAGCGACCTCATCCACAAGTTTGGGGATTTGTTGTTCTCCCCAAGTTAGGGTATTTCCCAGTCTCTAGACTGTGTATATTTGATCAAGGATGGGTTCTTGGACCTCTCCTATATGTCCCAATGGCTCGGCCTCTAGTTATTTCTCATCAGGTGGTAAGGTATTGGCCAAAACCGAGGAATTGGGGGTGGGTTCGGTACTTACTTCATAATCGACTGTTGAGATGTTGATTTCCTACTGTGGTATTTCTTCTTCCTGTTCACCCAATCCTAGCCCATCCCTCGAGTTGTCCATTGGGGTTCCTAGTAGGTCGAGTGGATCAATGTCCAAGGCACTTTCTACCTCATTCTCTCTCTACGGACGACTATGAATTGGAGCAACGGGACCCGGGGTGGATGCTCTCTTCAGTTCTCTCTCCTATGTAATTTGCACTGGAGTGAACAGGGACACCTCTGAACTCTCCTCATCATTGTAAATGGTTATTAAATCGAACAAGGGATTTGGTACACTTGTTCTCCTTGATGTCCTTGCTATCTCAGGCTAGGTCAAAATTTCCCCTGGTTATTTGATCTATGGTGGTGGAGCTTCAGGGTTTTCTGACCCAGTGATTTCCTCAAGTTGCATCAGCTCTAGGCCACTTGGTTCTCCTCGGTTCCCTTTCTTGCTTGAATTTTTTATTTGACGTCGAACCTGAGCATGTTAGGTGCAGTGTTAACTATCGATTCTCAATTTAGGTGTTAAGTTATTTTAGACACGGGGTTTAACAAGTTCAAACAACCCTGTCTTGATGATAAGAGTCTTGAAAACAACACAAAGATAAACCATTTCCCGAAGTGAAATCGATTCAGACAGTGAAGAAAACAAGTGGTACCCAAAAAGTGATAAAATTTCCTAAGGCTTTTTAGGGTGTGTTGAGTGCTCAACATGCAGATAACACCTGCATTGAGCAGGTCTTGAACAATTTTCTCAATTCCATTTTTTGGGAAAATAGGTAACGATAGGGACAAATATTGGGAGGAAGGATTCCTGGGACAAGGGGAATGGAATGATCATGAACACCATGGGAAGGAGGAAGTCCCTAGGGAGTGGAATAAACCACTTGATGTTTAGAGAGGATCGAGAGGTCCTATGGCACAGAGGGTGTCTCAGTTCCTTGTATAGCATGGAGTTGGGAAATAATGCCAGAATGACCTTTTCTTAGCAGATTTTCCATGCAATGGGAACTAATGATCTTCAGGGAACCGATGGTGATGCCTCGGAACTTATATTGTTGGACCTCCTGGTCGAATTGCATGGTTAATTCCTTAAAATCCATGAGAATGGGACCTAAAGTGCTTAGCCATTCTGCACCAAAAACAATGTCACAACCGCCCATGTCGATAGCAAACATATGATATTTTAGGTGGTATTCACCAATTTGGAGACACACATTTTCACAACGCCCTCCACATTTCATGGACCCACCATTGACAATCATGATTTGAAAACTATTGACTGCACGGATATAGAAATTAGTTTCTTGAGAAATGCGGTGATGAATAAAATTATGGGTGATTCCACTATCAACAAGAATGATGACCTTCCTATGCTTGATGTAACCAAGTAGCTTGAGGGTTTGGGGAGAAAAGAAGCCAGTGAAAGAATTTAGGTAAATGATTGGTTCTACTTCTGGAGGGTCTGAGGGAGGGGTTATGTCAGTGGGTTCAGGTGACCTTGACACAAGGGGAGCCTCAACATCCTCTTCTGAAACATCCTCCGAGATGGCCATAAAAAAAATTTGTTCCTTACAATTGTGTCACGGAAAATATTTGTCATGACAATTATACCAAAGGCCTTTGAGTTGGCGTTCAACCATTTCATCCCTAGTCAATTTATGGATCTTTAGTGGAGTAGAAGGAGGGGTGGGAGTTACTAGTTTAGTGTGAGGAATAAAGGAGGCTTTTCAGTTTTGAGAAGAGACAAACTATTGTGATTCCTTATCTCTTTTAGTAGTGTCCACCCAACTCTGAGGCCAATCCATGAGCACGAATCTCATCCTTGAGGCCACTGATAAAACATTCTCAGAAAAATGCATCAGACATGCCCTCTGTATGAAAAGTCAGTCGCGCAAAAGAAGCTATAAAGTCTTCCATTGTGCGATATTGTTTCAAATTTGTCAAATGGCCTAAATGGTTGGTGCTAATGTCAAAGTGTTCATAAATATCTACCACAAAGTGTGTCCAAGTCACATACCCTTGGCGGGCATTTTTTCTCCATTGCCACTGTTGCCAATGTTCTTGATCTAGATGGAGAACACCATACTAGAGTTTGGCCAACTCATCTGTAATTCCATACAAAGATAAATAATGTTCCATTTGAGTTACCCAGCTAGTGGGATCTGATCCATCAAATTTTCTCACATCCACACATGGAAGGCATAGGTCATGTTGAAAGTGATGGGGCTGAAAATTATGGGAATGAGAGGAAGTTTCAACTTTGGTATGCAAAGGTGGGTCAGATAAGGGAAGATCTATAGGGATATGCAGCTTGGCATAGATCATCGTAGTGATAGATTCAAGCTGGGTAGTAATGTCTTGTTTGAGTTTCGTGATTGAGGTGGCGATGGAGGAATCCATCTTTTGATTGATGGTGGCAATATTGGCACTGATTTGTCACACTTCTTGTTATGTTTATGTGAAATAGAGTGCAAGGTAGTGAAGCGAGCTTCCAAGTCTTGGCTACGAGTATGGGCCATGATGATGAGGGAACACAAAAAGGGGCGGGTGGAACTACACAAAAAATGGGTTATGGGTGAAGTGTATCACAACGATTAGGGCGACGAGTTGAATCCAATAGGGTAAAGCCCAAATAAGGGTGTTGGAAGGGGGTCGGGTCCAAAAAAAAACATTTGTTGAAAAATGATAGGTATGACTGCGATAAGGGCAAAGAGAGAAATCCAACGGAATAGGTCTCAAATAATGGTGCCAACAAAATCCAAAATTTTTTTTTTTACTCCTGCAGAGTTATACTATGATCTTGTTAAGCCCTAAATAGTGGCTCATTACCCCTTAATTGGGGCTTATTACAATAGTAATGTTATTTTATTTATGTTTGCTTGAGTCCATTAGTTGTAATTGTACCTCCTAGTCTCCTATATATACCAAGGAGACATTTTCATTTGGAATCATCTTATACCTAAACATTTATGTGGTGTATAAGGAGGTTTCCCCCTCGAAGAGGTTTATTATCTGAAATTATCTCTTTTTCAAGGTGTTGAGTACATATTATGAGGTTTTCTATGCTATATTTATATTTGGTTCTTAACATATGGTATCAGAGCTCAAGGTCTTGGGGTTTCGCTGCTACATCTAAGACACCTTGGAATTTTCACTATAACTTCTTTTCTACAACATTTCAAAAGGAACGGCTTTGAGGATATTTAGTATATAGATCAAGGTATGTTGGGTTATAATTTAATCTTTTGAGGCCTTATAATTTTGGAGATACAGCCTATGTAAGATAGGGTTCTGGAATCACCCTAAATTGAGTCATTGCGAAATTTTCGCTATAAAATTTTTTATGTAACATTTCAAACCTTGAAATCCAGAAAATATTCACAGAAATTATTAACGTATCTGTGGTAAAAAATTTAGATTCTGGGTCATCTTACATTTGTAGATACACCCTGTGGAAGATAGGGTATCTGACTAGTCCTATTGACTAGTCTCAAACAGGTGTTCCGGGTAAAAAAATGATAACTTCTTCCTAGAGTATCCAAATTGAGTGAGACTGGTTGCATTGGATAGTGGACAGTCTGTCATATTTCTGGTACGAGTTTCATAATTTATATCAATTATTTTGTGTGGTGAACATTATACAAGTGAGATCTCCTGGAAAGGCCAAAAATCAACAAGTTGTGGGGAAGTTACTGTAAATTCTACTTGGCACATCCAATTTTGATCAGATCTGAGGCATTGTAGAGAAAAAATATCAGAGAACCACAAAAAAGAAATTTTCATAACCAGAAGAGCCGAAACTTTGGAGATATAGCAGAAGAAAGATTGTCTAGCAGAACCACCTCAAAAT
>CBVK0104276446.1:0-10676 GCA_900067695.1 Picea abies
AGAAATGCCACCTGGACCTCACAATGCCTCTCAATAACCCCTGTACTCGCTATAACACCCATCTGGCTACTCTGGTTATCATAAACCTCTGCACTGTGATGATGTCCCAAAGTAGGGACATTACATAAAGGGAAAGATAAGGCATCATCAAGTTATTGCAATGGTTTTATGGATAAATATTTGTATGGGTTTTTAGCTTGTTTGAAGGCTATTCTAAAAGTAATATAATGATATCAATACCAGAAATGCAAGATCAAATTCCTATCTCATTGGTTTAGTAAATGGTAGTCAATTTGATGAATTAAAAGGCAAATTGGTAAGGCAAGAAACAAAAAATATGTAAGTTTTCAATTTGTCCGCTCACATAATAAATCTTTGATCTTAAATATCATTCAAGAAACAAAGACATGTACTTAAATACAAATCTAGTAATGAACAACAAACAATAAGAAACAATAAAATCTTCATTGGATTAATTCATAAACATAACATATCAAATGCTAACAAAGATAATATGCATTCAAGTAAGAAAAGATTGGAAATAGAGACAAGAAAGAAGGTCTAACCATCATATATCATTTTCTAATTAGTACCAAATGAAATGAGTCTCAGTCTTACAATCTAAAAGAGAGTTTTCAAAATGCCATTGTGCTTAACCTACCCCTCCCCTCCATATATATGAACTCTCTAGTGATAGTTTAAATAATCAAAATAAAAAACAAATTGTTCAGAATTTCTGGAAAATAAAATCAAATAAAATCATAAATATAAACTAGAAATAAACAAGGTTGCAATGTGTCTCGAGCTGCTTGATGTTGTTGGTCAAAATTCATTGGAATATGGAATGGTGGATCTTCCATTTTCCACTTGTGTTCTGTGGATATCCTTTGACTGTCATTTGAACCCCAAGTGCTGCCTTGAAATATGCACTTGACTATGACTTAAGCTGGAATCCATCTGCTGAATATTAAATGTGCCAAGTGTTCAATCTTTCACTGTGGTGTTTGTATCTATTTTAGAACCATTCAATCTTCATTTATTAATTCTCTATCACCTTATCCTTTATTCACTGATTTTATGCCTTAGAATCTGGTATCTTCTTCTATTTTCTGATTTTGTGTTACTGCCAGGTGTCCTGGTTTCTCTCAAATTGACCATCAAATGTTAAAAACACCTTATATAGATTAGGCCACCTATCTATAAATACTCCCCAACTATGCATTTTAATCTTGATCTTTTTCAGGTTCAGTTTATAAACCAAGACCACTTCATCCTTGTTATTAGCGGCTAATACTATTTCTCTAGTAGGTCATGCTATGAAGGAGTTTCCATAAAAAATTATCTGGCTCGGTCCATGCTCAGTTTCAATAACCTCCTTTTCCAATTTGGTTTGATGCAACCAATGGTACAATATTAGCTCCTGTCTTCCCTTGAATAACTCGCTTCCAATGTTGAGATGAATCAAGATTGGAATCTCGTGGTTCAGATCCTATTATGGTTGGATAAAATAATATTCATGCCCCCATAAGAACCATTGCTCTTGTTGCTAGATGTTCCATCAATTGTGCATTAATTTGGAATTTTCTGGAAAATTATGTCCTGATTAGACACATATTTATATTGAACCGTTGAGAAATTTCGCAAACCCTTTAGGATCAATGTAAATGAATCCATTTGGGAGGTCGGTTTTTAACAATTTTCCTCCTGAATATGATGAGAATTTGCAAAAAATCTAGGAATTTATAGGTTGTTATTGTTCTATGTTTAACCTGTGGGGTTGGATGAAATATAAACAATGTGTTCACAGTAGCATATTCCTTGTCCCTCTGTAATTGGATTGCAACCTCCTATTCCGACGATTTGAATCGATATCAATCCAAACAAACTCCCCTTGCAATATGACACAATCTTCTCAGCTGAATGCGATATGGTGTAAGCCTTGGAGGCACTCAGATGCTTTCCTCGACACATGGTTCTTGAATTGATATGGAAATCGATGGCATGGAATGGTTGACATTTAATCAATCTCTGTCAGTGCAATTATCCCACATAGAAAGGAAAAAAAGTGGTTAACTTTCTTTTATAGTCAACTCAACACATTTCTTCTTAACTCGTAGTGCATAGAGATTGGACTCCATCCATGGAACATAACACTTGGGCTCTTGGCTTCGGGTTCTTAACCATGACCCTTGATGTTTCTTGGTGGAGCTCGGACGCAATGAGTCGAAAATTTTAATTGTATTAATCAAAACTTTTTAACATGGGATAAACTATCAAGATAAAATCATTTTGACAAATAATTTTAATATATATATATATATATATTAATATTTGGCTTTGGATAGATAAAGTAATAATAAAGAAAATATAACCCTATTATAAGCAAGACTTCACGAGATTGAAAATATAAGGATATGGGGGACTTGAAAATCTTGGCGGTTTTGAGAAATTTGATAGAAAATCGACAAAGAGGTTGACAAGATCATGTTAATGATTTGCGCTGCAAGAATGCATGGATTCTGGTAGCGGCCCTACTATTCACCAAATGTCAAAATTTTAACAATGTGAATTTGAGAACTAACACTGGATCCTTTTGGGGATGGAATCCTCCTTGTGAGGATCCAAGAACACGCTGACCATTATTGTAAATTCTAACCTTGTACAATATCTACTGTAAACAGATATTCAGAAAAGAACAGAAAAAATACAATGACAAATACAAACATTACACAGAGATTTTTCCCCTGGAAACCCAAACCGAGAAAACTAACATATTCTATATTCATTTATTGTGTTACAATATTTACAATACAAAATACATATAGGAGCCAACGACATCCAAAACCCTAACCCAATGACCTGGATTAGTCCAAAACCCTAATTCACCTTCATCAGTGATACTTTCTTTTCTTCAATCATGTCTCTCACAAAGTGATATTGAACATCAATGTGCTTTGTCTTTGAATGATAAGTAGGGTTCTTTGCCAGAAAAATTGCACTTGGACTTTCACACTCTATCCTTACAGCTTGCTGTACCAACCCAATACCTGAACACAATATTTGTAACCATACTGCTTCCTTACTTGCATGAGTGGCTGCCATGTATTCAACGTATGTAGTTGAAAGTGCCACTACAACCTGTCTTTTGCTCATCCAACTTATTGCTCCTCCAAACAGGTTAAACACATACCAGCTTGTAAATCTTCTACGATCCAAATCTCCAGTCTAGTCTGCATCCACAAAGCCATGTATATCCACTACTCTGTCCAATCCTGATCTTCCTTCGTAGCACAATCCATAGCTAGCAATGCCACACAAATACCTGAAAACCCTTTTTACTATTGTCCAATGCTCCTTCCCTGGTTTTGACATATACCTTCTCAAAACTCCCACTGCATGTGCAATGTCCGGTCTAGTATAGACCATTGCATACATCAAACTACCAAATGCACTCGCATATGGAACATGAGACATGTCCTCTTCTTCATGTGTCTTGGGACACTGATCCACAGATAACTTTACACCAACAAGAATAAGAACCTTGACTGGTTTACATTCCTGCATATTAAACCTCTGCAATATTTTCTCGACATATTTTCTATGATTTAACTAGAGTTTACTCCTTTTCCGATCTCTTTTAATTTCCATGCCCAAAATGAAATTTGAATCACTGAGATCCTCCAGGTCAAATTTAGAGGACAACTGAGTTTTCACATCCTGGATAATCTCCTTGTTGTTTCCTATCAACAACATTTCATCCACATATAAGAACAAATAAATCAAATGATCACTAATTAATTTAAAATACACACATTGATCTTCTTTGCTTCTTGTGAAGCCAAGTCCCATCATATAAGTATTAAATTTTTGATACCACATTCTTGGTGATTGTTTTAAACCATACATGGACTTTTTCAGCTTGCATACCAGCTCCTTCGTTCCCTTCACAACATAACCTTTTGGCTGCTTCCTAAAGATTTCTTCTTCCAGATCCCCATGAAGGAATGTTGTCTTCACATCCATTTTTTATATTTCAAAATCAAAAGCAACAACAACAGATAACATAAATCTTATGGAGGTTAACTTGGCAATAAGAGAAAAAATCTCACCAAAATCAATTCCCTCAACCTGGGAATAACCCTTTGTTACTAACCCAACTTTGTATTTCTCCACCTTTCCTTCTGCATTCAACTTATTTTTAAATACCCATTTGTTTCCAATGGGATTTCTTCCATTTGGCAACTCCACTAGATCCCAAGTCTCATTTTTATCCAAAGATGCCATTTCTTCTTCCATGGCCCTTTTCTAGAGATTTCAATCCTCTGAATCCACTACCTCCCAGACAGTTCTAGGATCATCATCAGTAATAGACTAAGAAAAATTTGAATGGAAATAAGATGGAATATACCTTTCCAGTAGCCTTCTTTCTCGATTTGATCTCCTCAATACTGGAGTATGAGAATCTTCTTCTTCTGATTCATGTTCTTCTGTAGAGTCTGATTCATCATCATTTAAATCAAACTCTATTTTCTCTAGTTTTTCCTTACTTGGTAGGAATTCCCGTTTAACAACATCCTTCATTTCTCTAAATAACGCATCTTGGCTATACACTACCTTCTTAGTTTCTGGATTCCAAAACTTATAACCTTTGAGACCATCTTTATATCCAATAAAGATACATTTTTTAGCCTTCTTATACAACTTACTCTTGTTTTCCTTTGGAACATGAACATATGCATCGCAGCCAAATACCTTAGGATGTGTGAGAGAAGGTTCTTTACTAGTCCATACCTCTTGTGGAGTCTTGTCATCCAACATTGATGAGGGTGATCTGTCGACCAGATAACATGCAGTGCCCACTGCCTCTGCCCAGAATTCTTGTCCTAACCCGACACCACTGAGTATGCACCTTGCTTTTTCCATCAATGTCTTGTTCATCCTTTTTGCAACTCCATTCTACTGAGGTGTATATGGAGTAGTCTTCTGCCTTGCTATACCACACTTCTTACAAAATTCTTCAAATTCATTCCTGCATAACTCTCCGCCATTATCTTTCCTCGACACCTTAATTCTTTTCTCTGTTTGATTCTCAACAATATCCTTAAACTCTTTAAACCTGTCAAAGACTCTAGATTTCTTCCTGAGGAAATATATCCAAGTTTTCCTCGAGAAGTCATCTATAAATGAGACATAGTAAACAAATTTTCCCAATGATGGGACCAACATAGGTCCAAAAACATCACTGCGAACTAGCTGTAAAATTCCTTCTGCCCTCATTGCACCAGAGGGGAATCTTACCCGATTCTACTTCCCATATAGACAATGTTCATAGAAATCAAAATCCAAAGAGCATTTATACATACCTTCAACCAAACCTTTATCGTGTAGTAGTCGAAGACCCTTCTCTCCGATATGCCCTAGTCTTTGATGCCACAACATAACCTTTTCTCCAGAGACTGTAGGAGTTCTTTCTTTTTCAAATCCAATGTCAGGAACAATGAAGCTATTACACCCATCACTAATAGTTCTTCCTAGCAGCTTATATAGAGTTCCAAACTGAACTCCCTTCATCAACACCATTTCTCCTCAAACCATCCTACAAGTTCCCTTTTCAAATATTGGTTTTACCCCTGCATCTTCCATTTTTATTATAGAAATTAAATTTTTGGCCATACCTGGGATGTGCAGAACACCGAGCAGTGTTCTAATCCTTCCATCTATGAGCCTCAACTTGACCCTTCCTCTTCCTATGATTCTGGTTGTCAAATCATTACCTAAGAAAACGTTACCTCCATCATACCTTTCATATTTGCAGAACCACTCCCTGTGCGGAGTCACATGAAAGGATGCACCAGAGTCAATCAACCATGCCTCATGATCTACATGTGTGCTTGAAGAGGCCAAGTACACATCCTCTCCTTCTTGCTTGGAGGTATTTTCTTCTATAGAAGAAGATTCTTCAGATCCCTTCTTTTTCTCAATTTTGGATCTACACTGCTTCTTAACTGCCCTTCTTTTCCACATCTCTAACATACCCTTACAAAATTTCTAGGAGATTTAGATCTACCCTTAGAATTATATCTCCCACTTAGAAATAAGATCTATTTCTTTCCTGGGAATGTCCTCTTGCAAATAATGTGTCTGTGTTATGTCCTTCCATATTCTTCTGTCCCATCTCCTCTGACAACAAGGATGAGACCACTTCTTCAAACTTCAAGGAAGTTGTATTACTACTTATGGCCACAACTGGACTATCCCACGAGTCTAGTAAATAACACAACAAACTAATACATTTATCTTTATCTGAAATTTTAATCTCAATGGATACTAATTGAATTACCACAGTATTGAAGGCGTTCAAATTCTCTACCACCGAGTCTCCATCTCTCATCCTCAGGTTATACAACTTCTTTCTCAAGAATAGTTTATTTACCAGGGACTTAGACTGATACAAATTCTCCAACCTTTCCCATAATTCCTTGGCTATAGCTTCCTTTGACACATTCAGTAATACTGAATCGAAGAGACACAGTCGGATTGTGCTCTTTGCCTTCTGATCCAAATTTTTCCAGACATCTGCAGAAGTTCTTGCAGGTGCAGTACCTAGATCTACCGCGATCCACTGATCTCTGTCCACCAACAAATATTCCATATTGAGCTTCCACAACTCAAAAATTTTCCCATTAAACTTCTCGATCTCCATCTTCAAATTGCTTGCCATTTCTTTTCACCTGAAAAACAATACCGCAGACCTCCCACTATAACAAGGCTTATCACAGCCCCGAGCCAAACCCTTGACCACAAAGGTGTCCCCCTGAAGCCAATAAAGCTCCGATACCAAATGTAAATTCTAACCTTGTACAATATCTACTGTAAACAGATATTCAGAAAAGAACAGAAAAGATACAATGGAAAATACAAACATTACATAGATATTTTTCCCCTGGAAACCCAAACCAGGAAAACCAACATATTCTATATTCATTCATTATGTTACAATGTTTACAATACAAAATACATATAGGAGCTAGCAGCATCCAAAACTCTAACCCAATGACCTGGATTAGTCCAAAACCCTAATTCCTTAACCAGAAATAGAAAACCATTGACAAAGAAACCATGTGCCGAAAAACCACCTAAATATAATGCGTTCCCAAAAAAATGTGGTCTCGATCTAGAAATTTTTATTTAGGGGCGCTTCCTCTGAACCCCTATGCACCCAGCGCATACGCTTCGAAACTACTACACATGCAAAGAATATAACACATACCCAACAATTATGCCTTCATTCACCACTACAACTTGTTCCTATAACTAGTCAATTAAAAACAATCTTTTGCATACTGAAACTGATCATATCCACTGAAAGAAACTAAAAACCAAACCACATATTGTGCTCAAACAACTCTGCAAAGCCTAAATAAATGGATACCCAACCATCAATTTGAAAATAAAAATTTGGATGTGCAACAATGTTTTTCCATTGGGCTATGGAGTCAATTATCCATGCTAATCTATAGAAAACTGAAGACAAACTACTTGGATACAAGCTTATTCAACCATCCTACTCTACTAACTTGATGACATCATGTTGATCATGTGTAGGAGAATTTCCAATGCAGCCAAGTAATCATTTTACTGAGAAAATGGTCTTCTTTTTGGTAGCTTAATGAAGAAATGCAAGAAAACATATTTTTTTTCAGCAGACATGTACTATGAAATTTATACTTATTGTTGCATTCCACTTTCATCCCAAATGTTGCCATGTTTTGAACTTGTGGAAACATGGACTCTATGTAAAAAGCTATTGGGTTGTGAAAATCACGACATAACTCCAACCGGTGCCATGAACAAAACTGTTGTTTTGGGATTTTTCACTCCATAATCCTTTTGAAGATCATTTGTTTTGTCACAAGCAAAAGAAACGGGATCATCTTGAATCTCCTCATAAGTTTCTTGGAAAACAACATTGAAAACAATGATATTATTATGAAAATCAAGAGGCTTATCTTCATCTTCCTCGCTTCCTTCTGATACATAGTCGTCATTCATAGGATCTAGTTCCTCATGGATGATGGACTCAATGTCTTCATGTAACCACTAGTCAAATTATGCTACATCATAGACATCTTGATCTAGGACTTCAAGATCATCATCATATTCATTGTATGTAGGCTGATTTGAAAAAAAAAAATCTGAAATTTGAAATTCAAAGACATTTGTTTCATGATCATCTTGAAAGAGAGAATGTAAATATGTTGCCTTATTGTTATTAGAATTTCGACCTTTATACACTTATGAAAAAGTATCATATGTATCTACATCTACTTGTCTTTCTTCCTCATCAACAATATGGTCTTCAACAAGAGTTTTTTCAGTCAACAAATGATCTTCACAAAGATTCTCGTCAACACATTCTTCATAAGGATGAACATTCAGATAAGAGTTATCAAAAAAATGTTGACAAGTGTCAAATTCATCATGAGCTTCATAAGCCTGACATATATCTGCATGAATTTCATTACTATAGCCCTCATGTTGTAAATCAAAATAAGAAGAAGATAGAACCAATAATAACTCTTCGTTCTCTTCCTCAACATAATCATCCCTTTCATTTGAACTTCTAGAAGGACCAATTACTGAATATTGAGTATATAATGCATATCCCTCACAACAATGCTAAAAAAGATTTTCAACCGGATAAAATTTCTTGCAATATTAATAAAAATCATCACGAAAATACTTTAAAGATGAAATAATGGAAATATGAAGAGATTGGTACCATTCTCTTGCATAGCCATCCAATGAATATATAAAAAAATTCGTCAATACATCTTCATGATGTATATTCAGTTGGTCCATGTATTGATGAAATTTGATCACATGAAGTGACGGATTATCCTCATTCTTTTCTTTGAATTGTGGAAGGAATTCTCCCCATATATCTATAGTCGGAACATCATTAGGAAAACCAACAATAGAAGAGAAATTAAATGGAGCAAAGCTATGAGCTAAAATGGCTTCCATGGCCTTTGACATCCTGGATCAATGGAGTCACCAACATATTCTTCCTTCATGGAGTCCCCAGGTGAATGATGCATTCATAAATTGTGTCCAACTCCTGTTCACCATCAGGAGCTAGAGCTGATCATTTTTGTTCTTCCCAGAGAATATGTTTTCGTTCCTTCATCCCCGACAACGATGCCAAAAGATGTTAGTCCCTAAAGTTCACTTGATTTCTAAAGGGAAATCTAGGGAATCATCAAGTTATTGTAATGGTTTTATGGATAAATATTTATATTGGTTTTTATCTTGTTTGAAGGCTAGAATAAAAGTAATATAATGATATCAATACCAGAAATGCAAGATCAAATTCCTATCTCATTGGCTTAGTAAATGGTATTCAATCTGATGAATTAAAAAGGTAAATTGGTAAGGCATGAAACAAAAAATATGTAAGTTTTCAATTTGTCCACTCACATAAGAAATCTTTGATCTTAAAAATCATTCAAGAAACAAAGACATGTACTTAAATACTAATTTGGTAATGAATAAGAAACAATAAAATCTTCACTGGCTTAATTCATAAACAGAACATATCAAATTCTTAGCAACAATAATATGCATTCAAGTAAGAAAAGATTGGAAATAGGGACAAGAAAAAAGGTCAAACCATAAGATAGTTCTTGTGTCCCTTTCATCACCTAAATGAGCAGAATAAGGATGCTTACAAGTTCAGTTGGGTTAGCTAGATAAGACAAAAGTGAATGCAAGAGTTAGAAACATCAAGCATGAGAAGTAAACAAACAACTAAACTAAAAACAATAAAAGAAACTAAACTAAGGTGCATAAAGATATTAGAATAAAAAATAAACAACATTCATGCCACCAATGGATGTGATTGTATTAGTGGGAAAACACCAAAGAAAAAGGGAGACTTATGGGTCCCCTCTTCCTCCAAGGGAGGGCTCTTGAACCCCCAAAGATTGAACTCTTCTTACAAATAAGAAACTAGAAGGAAATGGTGAACAAATCCAAAGCTCATTCACTCAAGAGGTGATGTGAATGGCTCAATGAAATGGTGCATGTATGCTCTTGATGAGGAAAGAGGATCCTCCAAGAGAATATAGGCAACATAAAAATTCAAATGAATTCCTTGAAAATATAGTGCACCCATGGCCTCTTTTTATAGAAAATCTTTGAGGCATTATTCAACCAGTCTTTAGTGTGAACAAGGGGCTCTTTAGAGCACCCTTAGGTCTTTGACCAACCCCCCACTCAGATTCAGCTCGGATTTGGGTGTCAAATTGACTTGGGAGATGAACCAGAAGTGGGTGGAAGGTCGACCAAAATCATAAATGCGTCGTTCTGAGGTATGCGTGGATTTTTGCGTCCATCGTCGTGCATTGGGCACATGTGCGTTTTTTTGGCATTTTTTGACTGGCGCACATGCATTCGATTCCTTTGTATCCTTAGCGCATGTTGATTTTATAACCAGTTGTATAGTTTTGTGCCCTTTGGAAATGCATTTTTGAAGCTGTGGGTGAACTAATAAGTGTTTGGAGATGTTGGATTCCTGTAACCATTTGCGGACGAAATTTCAGTGATAAAAAATGCCCCTTGATGTGTGAGGTTAGGAGCATACGTATAACCAAAATACATCAATGTTTATTCTA